>CBVK0100383868.1:0-11221 GCA_900067695.1 Picea abies | reverse complement strand
CCCAAAGAAATAGAAGAAATAAAAAAAAAAAAAAATGGAGGAAGGAAATTCCCCTCATGATTTTCCAAAAAATAAAAAAAAGATCCTAGAACCAAACGCAACACCATTCACTCTCATGAATGGATACGTGTATAAGATAGGAAGTTACGATATTTTGAGTAGATGTGTCTTGGAACAAGAAAGAGAAGACATAATCAATGAGTCTCATGTTGGCCCCACAGGAGGCCATTTTCAAGCCAACACGACAACTTGGAAGATTCTTCAAGTGGGTCTTTGTTGGCTGACTTTACATAGAGATTGTCAAGAACAAGTGAAGAGATGTGAAAAATTCCAAAGGATGGGTTAACCTCTTTGAAAAAATGAAATTCCCTTACACTTGTTAAACCCTATCTTACCTTTCGAAATATTGGCTATCAACTTTTCCAGTCCATTCCGAAAAGGATCCAAGTGAACAAGGGAGAATTATATCATTTCTCTGATCTAATACCTAACAAAATGGGTGGAAGTGGAATCAGTCGAGAATTGTACAAAAGAGGCAACAACTAAATTTATATATGAAAACATAGTAACATGATTTGTTTTCCCCTTAAGTCTAATCAACTATTAGAGAACACATTTCTTCAATGGTAAAATTGATATCTTACTGAAAAATTTCATGATCGACCACAAGAAAAATACAGCCTATCATCCACAAGTTAATAGTGTAGTCAAGTTATTCAAATAAAAACTTGACAAGGGATTAACAAAAAATTGTGGGATCGATAGGGGTGATTGGGACGACAAGGTCCCAATGGTACTGTGCACATAAAGGATTGCGTACAAAATATTGACTAGTCAAACTCCACTTATACTTGTTTATGGTTAGGAAGCTATAATTCCATTACACTTCGATTCAGGAAGAACAACATTTATCCTAAAATTTGACCATATCTTAAATACAAAAAAAAATTATTCTATCAATTTAACAAATTAGAGGAATAAATGATGTTATCTCAACAACATTAAGAAGTTCAAAAGCATAAAAAAAAATCCTAGCACGTTCGACACCTAAAGAAAAAATACATGAAAGCAAAAGATTTGGTATTGATGTACGATAGTCGGATCAAGGGAAAACCATGGAAACTAGAAACTACTTGGTTGGGTCCTTATGTTGTTGAGGATATCATACCAATGGGAGAAGTTCAATTAAGAACATTACAAGGGAACCCCTTTCAAAAATTGGCCAATGGGGCCCAGCTAAAAAATTATAATACATAATAGCCACAACACTTGTTGGTGAAAACCTCTTCGGGGGTGCCAGTATGATCTGACTAGGTCAAAACAATTTCAGGGTGACCTAAGTCAAGTCGAAAAAAAAATAAAAAAGAAAATATATAGAATAAAAAAAAATAAAACACAATAAAATAAGACAAAAAGAGATTTACGAAAGGAATAAAACAACCAGTTACGAAAATCGGGTACAAAACTGTCGAAAGGTACTAAGTTACTTAAAGATATATGAACAACTTGAACCATAAATAAGCACTCCTTCAAGTCAATGCACTCAACATAAAGAGAGAAAAGATTCCCTGGCCAACACAAATAATACTTAGAGAAAAAAAAAATCTAGAGAAATTTCAATGCTAAAATATGACCTTTTTCAACTTCTAAAAAATGAGCAAGACAATCAAGTGAAAGAGAAACATCCAAGTCAATTGACCATAAAATCCCCATATCAAGTGATTGTGGCCCTCATAAATCAAGAGGGCATGGAAACTACAAATCAAGTGAGTGTGATTATCCTCAATTTAATCGACAAAAAGAATATGGCTTTAGAAAAACAAACATAAGTCAAGTCGACAAAGGAAATAAATATGACCTGGTCTGACGATTCGACTGTAGATATTGGATTGATTGAGAGGATCGACCCAACTAGATCAACCAAACAAATCAAATAAAAAAAGTCAACCAAGTTGAGCGATACCTCCAAGAAAACGAAATCGAGTTAGTCAGAAGTATCAAGCAACATGTGTACTCTGACGCAATTAATGCCCAACGTGATGGGGTCGACTGCCAATTTGTCATCGACGTAGCCATTCCTCACACGAACAAAAATTTACACCAGTCATAACTAGTGAATCATGCAAATCTAAAACACCGTTGGATGAATTTAATTCTCCATTTAACCTCCCGCCTATAATTATTGAGGATTATTACACACCTATTTGTCGCACTTAAGTGTCACATTTTATTCACCATGTGAGAATGCTTTTCATCATCCCTAGACATGTTGGAAGGGAAACCTATCATTTGAAGGTTGAAATACTATGTTTAACCTTCATTTTTTGGCCCTTTGTGAGTTTCATTACCCCCCTGCCCATATGAAGAGGGGGATGAACCATTAACATTGTGCCTTGCCTAGTTATAGGGGAGAGATAATCNNCCCTATGATCGGTTCTAGGGGGGGGGGGCACAATGAAGTGGTTGAAACCATTATGCCTTACTTTGAGAGTTTTTTTATGGGATATTTTAGTTGGTTATAGGTTGGTTCAAGCTACCCTCTATCCAATTCAAGGTCTATCTTGTTTGTTCAGATAAATCCTCATCTGATCCTATCCTCTCCTCAAAATTATCCTATGGTTGTTATGCCTCAAATCCTATATAATGAAGGTCGTTATTGGGTGAGAGGGGGACAACTTTAGAGTATCATATTGTTGATCTTGTGAAATTTTGTTAGGGACATAACCTCCCTAACCTGTCACGTAGGTAGAATAATATATTTTCGATGTAATAAAATCCAATGTTAATAAGGAAGAGTAAGTCAAATGTAAGAAGACCTAATAGAAGCTTCCACTTCTATAATATATTCCTCTATATTTTTATTTTGGTAGATAGATTTAGTGTAAATAGGAGTCGAGGGAATGAGAAGTTTGGTCTTGAGAATTATTGTAATAGAGCTCTACTCTGCTAGAGGTTTCCCCCTCGAAGAGGCCAGTGAACATTGTTTCCTATAAATAAAGGTATTATTTGGTGTTGTGTTTTCATATATTTCTTTGTTACGCTATTATTCTCTGCAATACTTCAATTTTTCAGGTATTTTAATTGATCTGATACCTTGCAAGTGGTATCAGAGCACTTTCCTCAGCAGAAAATTGTGGGTAAAGTTTTTTGAGGGTAGATACATATTTTGTCGTCTTAAATCTACAGAGATTTGTCGTTCAGTGCATAAATCCTCAATGGGGAAGCATATATGCAAGAAATTCAAGTGGTACTTAAATGCACATTGTTTCCCACCCTTGTAACCCATGTTGGTACCCCTTCGAGTGATAGCGCATTAGGCATCACTTATATATGAATCAGACTAGATATCTTGAATCCCTCCGTAGATAAAATGATCAGCCTCCTGACTGTTATAGTGACACCAAGAACAACACTCAGGAAGATACTCTCTAGTACCTAGGTAGTCAGGTAGTATGGCTAAGGGCACAGTCTATCTTCCTTAGTTGGTTCCCTGAGATATTAGGCCGAGTACTATTGTTAGACCTCGCATGTATATCAGAGAGCCATATCATAGGGAAAACCCTTGTCTATAGAAACCTTGAATGTGTTAACCCTTAGGATGGAAACAGAAACAGAATAGACAAGATATATTACCATGGAATTGTGCCTCCTGCATTCTGGTTGTGAAGTTACTACACATTTCTTCCTATTAATAATTTGGGCATTTCAACACTACAGTATTCTTCAGATCAGAGTAAAAATAAATAAAAAATGAGTCTAGATCCTACCGACACCACTATTTGAGCCCTATCCTATTGGATTCGTCTCTTCTCCCTTATTGCATTCATGCCTATCATTTTCTATCAAAAACAAAATCTCATGGACCTGAACCCCTCCTGACCCCCTTACTTGGGCCTTACCACATTGGATTCCTCTCGTCACCCTAATTGCCATGATACACTTCTCCCATAACCCCTTTTATTTGTGGTCCCACCCGTCCCTCTCCTTCTTCCCCCTTCATCATGGCCCACACCTATATCCAAGACTTGGAAGCTCACTTCAATTCCTTGTCCTCTTCTATCAAAGAGACCCAGCAGGAAGTGAGGAAGCTCAGTGCCAATATTTCCACCATCAATAAAAACATTCATTACTCCATTGACACAAAAATGGAAACCATCAAACAAGACCTCTCTACCCATCTTTCATCCTTCACTGGCATGATCTACGCCAATTTGAATATCCCTACAGACCTAACCTCCTCTGACCCACCTTTGCACCCCGAAGGTGAAACTTCCTCTAATTCCAATATTTTTCATCCCCATCACTTCCAGCGTGACATAAACCTTACATGAATGGATGTGAACAAATTTGATGGCTTGGATTCCACCTGCTGAGTAACTCAAATGGAACATTATTTCTCTTTGTACAGCATTATAGATGAGTTGGCCAAACTCCAGTATGGTGTTCTCCATCTAGATCAAGAACGTTGGCAATGGTGGCAATGGAGAAAAAATTCCTTCCAAGGGTATGTGGCTTGGACACATTTTTGGCAGAGCTTTAAGAATGCTTTGACACTAACATGGACCATTTAGGTTATTTGACAAAGTTGAAATAGTCTTGCACAGTGGAAGACTTTATTGCTAATTTTGAGTGATTGGATTTATGCATAGAGGGCATGTCTGATGCTTTTTTCAGAGAATTCTTTATTATTGGTCTCAAGGATGAGATTTTTTCCCATGTCCTCATGGATCACACTCAAATTTGGATGGAAGCTACTAAAATATCTAAGGAAACACAACAAGTTGTCTCTTCTCAAACCAAAAAACACTCCTTCATTCATCACCCTAAACCAGTCACTCCCCTCCTCCTTCCACTCGATTAAAGATCCATAAATTGACCGGGGAAGAAATGGTTGAACACCAACTCAAGGGAATTTTTTATAATGTTGATGAAAAATATTTTCTTGGGCACAAGTGTAAGGAACAAAATATTTTTATGGACATCTCTGAGGATGTTTCTGAAGAATATGTCGAGGCTCCACCTACGACCAAGTCACTTGAACCCATTGACATGACTCCACCTCCCGACACTCCAGAAATTGAACCAGACATTTCACTGAATGATCTCACTATATTCTTTGCTCCCAAAATCCTCAAGCTAATTGGTTACATTAATCATCAAAAGGTAATCATCCTATTTGACAATGGAAGCACCCATAATTTTGTTCATTTCCACATTGCCCAAGATACTAATTTCTATATTCAATAAGTCAACAAATTTCAAATCATAATTGTCAATGGTGGGTCCATTAAATGTGGGGGTGTTGTGAAAATGTGTGTCTCCAAATTGGTCAGTACCACATGAAATGTTGTGAAAATGTGTGTCTCCAAATTGGTCAGTACCACATGAAATATAATATGTTTTCTATCAACATGGGTGGTTGTGATATTGTTTTGGGTGTCGAATGGCTAAGGAATATGGCCCCCTTCTCATGGAATTTTAGTAATTAACCATGTAATTAAACCAGGAGGGCCAACTATATAAGTTCCAAGACATCACAGTCGGTCCCCTAATATCATCACTTCCCATTGCATGGAAAATCTCCTCAAAAAAGTTCATTCCAACATCATTGCACAACTCCATTCCATTCATGCCACTGAGACACCCTCTCTGCCTCCTAACATCCAATCCATCATCTCCAAACATCAAGTTATTTCTTCCACTCCCCATGGACTTCCTCCTTCCTATGGTGTTCAAGATCATTCCATTCCCCTTGTTCCCAGCATCCTTCCTCCCAATGTTCATCCCTATCATCATCCCTTCGCCCAGAAAAATGAAATTGAGAAAATTGTTCAAGAATTGATTTCCACGGGCATTATCTGTCCTAGTACTAGCCCCTATTCTTCTCCTATGGTCATGGTAGTTAAGAAAGAATTATCTTGGTGCATGTGTCCTAACTTTCTCTCCCTCAAAAAAATCACCATCAAAGAAAAATTTCCCATTCCTTTCATTGATGATATCTTGGATGAATTCAGTGGTGCCCAATTCTTTACTAAACTTGATCTTTGTTCTGGATAACACCAGATACATATGAAAGAGGATGACATACCTAAGAATTAATTTTGAAATCATGAGGGACACTATGAGTTCTTATTCATGCCCTGTGTCTTGTGTAATGCTTTATCCACTTTCCAAAGTCTCATGAATCATGTCTTCCAATCTTTTCTCCATCATTTTTTGTTAGTTTTCTTTAATGATATTCACATCTATAGTAAAACTTGGACAACCCATCTTACTCATGTGGATCAAGTTCATCATCTACTATCTTAGCACCAACTTTTCCTCAAACAATTTAAATATGATTTTGGAGCCTCAGAAGTCAAGTACATGGGTCATATTGTTGGCAAGGCAGGTGTCAGGGTGGATCCTAAGAAGATTGAATCTATACAAGATTGGCCTTGCCCCAATACTCTCAAAAACTTGTGTGGTTTTCTAGGCTTAATGTGTTATTATCGCAAGTTTGTTAAGAATTATGGAAATACTGCAACCCCTCTCACTACTCTCCTTAAAAAGAATTATTTCATTTGGACTTCCACAATTGATCAAGCCTTTCAAGCCTTGAAAGAGGTTATGTGCACCACTCATATTCTAGCCCTTCCTAACTTCACAAAGAACTTTGTCCTAGAATGTGATTCTTCTAGGAGAGGAATTGGTGTAGTCATTATGCAAGATAGTTTCCCTTTGGCCTTTAGTAGAAAACATTTGTCAAAGCGACATTTAGGCCAATCAATATATCAAAAGGAAATGTTGGCTATTCTGAATGCAGTGGACCTCTAGCACCCTTACCTATTAGGGAAACGCTTTCAAATTAAGAAAGATCATCAGAGCCTCAAGTATTTTCTAGAGCAACGTCCTTCATCCCCAAAGCAACAAAAATGGGTGAATAAGCTATTTGGATATGATTATGAGATCATTTATAAGAAAGTAAAAGACAATGTGGTTGTTGATTATCTTTCAAGAGAATACGAAGATGAAGGATCCATTTTATCCCTCTCTTTCATTTTTCCATATTGGCTCCAATCTATTCGCTAGGAATAGATACAAGGTCCCAAAATTTTGCATCTGATTCAACAATTGCAAGTCAAATCTCCAATTTCCCCAGGGTACTTGTTAGGGACCTAACAACTCACGTAGGTAGAATAATATATTACGATGTGATAAAGGTCAATATTAATAAGGCATAGCAATAAGGAAGAATAAGGCCAATGTAAGAATACCTAATAGAAGCTTCCTCTTATATAATGATCTTCCTCTAGATGGTTATTTTGATATACATATTTATTAAAAATAGGAGTTGAGGGTATGAGAACTTTTGTCTTGGATATTATTGTAATAGAGCTCTACTATGTTGGAGGTTTCCCACTCGAAGAGGCAAGTGAACATTGCTCTTGGTAATCAAAGTGCTCTTTCTGGTATTATTCTGGTATCGTTTTGGAATTATTGTGTTGTTGTTCTGGTTATATTGTTGTTCATCTGCCATTTCTAGCTATTTATTTCTATTCTGCATACTTTTTTATATCTGGAATATTACAAGTGGTATCAGAGAAACTTCCTTGACAAAAAATTGTGGGTTAATTTTTTTTAGGGTAGGGACGTATTCCGACATCTTTAAGATACAGAGATCTATCGTTACACACATAAAATTGCAGTCAGGGATTCATAAACTC
Source organism: Picea abies (assembly GCA_900067695.1). NCBI lineage: Eukaryota > Viridiplantae > Streptophyta > Pinopsida > Pinales > Pinaceae > Picea > Picea abies. The sequence goes on along the minus strand of CBVK0100383868.1, from coordinate 3,515 downwards.
AAGAAATAAAGTGGTAGTTAAGCACACATTTGTAGGCCACCCATGTTTGTTGGTACCCCTTCGAGTGGTAGCACATTAGGCAGCACCTGTATATGGATCAACATAGATCTCCTAAATCCCTCCATAGATAAATCGATCAGTTGCCTAACTGCTATAGTGCCACTGAGAACAACACTCGGGAAGATATAATCTAGTATCTGGGTAGTCAGGTAGTATGGCTAAGGGCACCGTCTAGCCTCCTTAGTTGGTTCCCTAATATATTGGCCCGAGTATAGTGGTCTCGCCAACACACTTAGTTGGGACCTATCCCATTAGGTTCCTCTCTTTCCCCCGATTCCAGTGATACCTATCATTTTTAACCCAAAACTTTTTTATGGACCCGACCCATCTTTGAAACCCTTATTTGGATCCTATCTCTTTGGATCCCCCTTTTCTCCCTGATCGTAGTGGTACCTATCATTTGAAAACCTTTTTCTCCATGGTCTCACCCAGCCCTCCAGACCCTTTTTTTTTCCCTATACCACTAGCCTCCTCCTTTGTCCAAATGACTACCACACGAGCCCAAGACCTCAATGCCTTGATTTTTGACAACCATCAGTACAAGGACGCTATCAAGAAACTCAATTTCAACATTATCTCCATCAATTAAACTATTGATCTCCTCAAGGATGAATGTTCCCACATCAAAGACCTCAAGGAATAATGTTCCCACATCAAATACCTCAAGGAACAATGTTCCTACCTCAAAGACCTAAAAGAACACTTCCTAGGCCATTCCAAAAACCCTTCCTCTTCTAATCAACCATTTTATCAGGATGACCATAACTCTTCCCATTACCAAGGCCCTCATACTACCCTCTTTTCCTGAGACCTTTGCCCTCCTAGAATTGAGGTGAACAATTTTTATGGATCAGATCCTACAGGTTGGGTCACCCAAATGGAAAATTATTTCTCTTTGCATGGCATTACAGATGATTTAGCCAAGCTTCGTTATGGTGTCCTACATATGGATCCAGACAATGGCAATGGTGGAAATGGTGAAAAAAGGTGCACCGAGGGTATCTTTCTTGGACATAGTTTGTGGCCGAACTTTATGACTGCTTTGACTTCGACACCCACCATTTAGGCCGTTTGACCAAGTTAAAGCAGCCTGGGACAATGGAAGAATTTATTGCATCATTTGAGAACTTGGCTTTTAGAATAGAGGGCATGTCAGATGATTTCTTTAGGGAATGCTTTATCAGTGGCCTCAAAGATGAAATTTGTGCCCATGTTCTCATGGCACGCCCCCAGACTTGGTTGGAAGCTACTCAATGAGACAAGGAATCCCAACAGATTGTGTCCTCCCAGACTCGCAAACCCTCCTTTCCTCCCCTCCCTAAACCCACCCATTTTCCTCCTTCTTCAACTCCCCTCAAGATCTAGAAATTAACCAGGGATGAAATGGTTGAACATCAATTGAAGGGTCTTTGTTATAATTGTGATGAAAAATATTTTCTCGAGTACAAGTGTAAGGAACAAAAGTTTTTTATGGCTGTGACTGAGGATATTTATGAAGAAGATGTTTTTGTTCCGCCTGTGGAGGAACTACCACTACCATTTGACCTCAACCCACTCTCTGACCCACCCAAAGTTGAACCAGTGATTTTACTTAATGCCCTCACTGGATTGTTTACTCCCTAGACTCTCAAATTAATTGGTTACATAAAAAATAGGAATCTCATCATCCTTATGGACAGTGGTAGCACCCATAACTTTATTCATCACCGCATTTCCAAATAAGTCAATTGTTACATCTGTGTAGTTAATAATTTTCAAATCATGATTGGGAATGGGGGTTCCATGAAATGTGGGGGACGATGTGAAAATGTGCGACTCCAAATTGATCAGTATCACCTAAAATCCCATATGTTTTCTATATACATGTGTGGTTGTGACATTGTTCTTGGTGCCAAATGGTTACATACTCTTGGCCCCATTCTAATAGATTTTAAGAAATTAACCATGAAATTCCAATAGGAGGGACACCAATATAAGTTGCAAGGAATCACAGTAGGATCCCCTGAGATCATTAGTTCCCATCGCATGGAAAAGATACTAAAAAAAGGTCATTTGGGAATTATCTCCCAACTCCACTCCATTCATGCTATTGATACCCCTTCTATGCAACCCTACCTCCAATCTATCCTCTCCCACCACCAAGTTGTTTTTACCACCCCCAAAGAACTTCCACCTTCCTGTGTCTTCCATGGTCATTCCATCCCTCTCATCTCGGGCAGTATTCCTCCCAATGTTCGGCCTTATTGTCATCCCTTTTCCCATAAGAATGAAATTGAGAAAATTTTTCATGAATTACTCGAAGATGATGTTATCTGTCCCAGTACTATCCCCTATTCTTCTCTTGTGGTCATGGTACTCAAGAAAGAAGGTACTTGGTGCATGTCTTCTCTTGTGGTCATGGTACTCAAGAAAGAAGGTACTTGGTGCATGTGCCCTGATTTCCGAGTCCTCAACAAACTCACAATCAAAAACAAATTCCCCATTCCTGTCATTGATGACCTCTTGGATGAATTGAGTGGTGCTCAATATTTCACCAAATTGGATCTACGTTCTAACTACCACCAGATCTGCATGAAACACAAAGACATTCCCAATATGATATTTTGCACTCATGAGGGTCATTATGAATTCTTGGTAATTCCTTTTGGATTGTGTAATGCCCCTTCCACCTTCCAAATTATTATGAATCATGTCTTCCATCCTTTTCTCCATCATTTTGTCTTAGTTTTATTTGATGATATTCTCATTTATAGTAAAAGATGGTCATCTCATCTCTCCCATGTGAATCAAGTTCTCCATCTCCTCTCTAAGCGCCAACTTTTCCTCAAACAATCTAAATGTGCCTTTGGTTCCTCATAAGTGGAATAGCTGGGTCATATTATTGGCAAGGATGGTGTTTGAGTGGATCCTAAGAAAATTGAAGCTATGCAATATTGACATTTCCCTAAAACTCTTAAGAGCTTGCGTGGTTTTCTAGGTTTAACGAGATATTATAGGAAGTTTGTTCAGAATTATAGGAAGATTGCAAATCCTCTCACTTCCCTCCTAAAAAATAATGCTTTTACTTGGACTTCAGTTGCAGATCATGCCTTCGAAGCCTTAAAATATGCTACATGCTTGACCCCTGTCTTAGCACTCCCATACTTCACAAAGACATTTGTATTGGAATTTGATGCTTTCGGGAAAGGAATGGAGCCATCCTCATGCACGATGGCATGCCCTTGGCCTTCACTAGAAAACAAATTTCAGAGTGACATTTGGGCCAATCCATTTATGAAAAGGAAATGTTATCTATTATACATATTGTGGATCTGTGGCACCCTTACTTATTGGGTCAACGATTCCAAATCAAAACTGATCATCAAAGTCTCAAGTATTTCCTGGAAAAATGAATTTCATCCCCGATGCAACAAAAATGGGTGACCAAGCTATTTGGATATGATTATGAGATCATT
>CBVK0100383853.1:0-13516 GCA_900067695.1 Picea abies | reverse complement strand
CCAAGCTTGTAGAAAGAGTGGAAGCTCTTCCTTGTGAGGAAATCCTTGGATCTATTGATTGTTGGTTTCTTGTGTGTGAACCCTTTATGGATAGGGGGGATAACAGGGAATAAGAGTACCCCTAGTGTTGGATGGGAGGTATCGGTGAAGTTTGAATTGAAAGAACGTTGAAGAAAGCATCACCGTGAATGTTCCAGATCGAAGTTCAACAACAAATTTATGTCAGTCATGGTACTTCATTGTATAATCAAATTGTTGACATATATTATTTTTTATTCCATCCTATGATTAGATATAGAATTTTGTGCATATAAAATTATGTTGGTTGCAAAATGCAATACTATATTCCTATGTGTGGTGACAAATTTTATGATTCATTGTGTATATTAAATCCGAGTGAGCTATGAACTTTAGAAATTATATATATATAAACAATTATAAAAAAATTATTAGGCTTATTGATTTGAAAATTGCAGAGATCATATCATTGGACAGTACAAGAATTATTTGTAATTTTATAGCATTTTATGTTTATGGTGATTTTGTCGTCTATATTGATTTCCTTTCTGAATCTTTTCATCTTAGTTATGGAGAATTTGACTTCTAGTAAGAAAATCTTTCAAGATTTTTAAAAATGTGTTCCATACATCATGTCATATCGTTGCTACTCTCCAGGCTATGTATCAAGTCTACTTGTTTGATAGTTGGGTTGGTTAAGTCGACAAATGTAACATTTTTTATCATATCCTATCATTTTTTTTAAGTTCCTTCAACCTTGGTTAAATTTGGAATGGATATCATGTTATGAATTGATGATTCAAATGACTCATGTTACTTGGGAGGAATGGAATTGTTCTTTCCAGTAATAAATTAAGACAAAAAATCTCTTTCCATAAATTATCTTATGCTTAATTTCAATACTAATATCCACCTGTTGGCATAGGGGTAGACCCAGGGTTCAATGATTCAACAAAGCACCAACAAAACCCTAACCATCATCCCTTTCGGCAACACCTGCAAAGTAGATGAAGTCTCACATGAGGTAGAGGCAGGGGGGGTGTAGGACTCATGTGTCTACAACCAAGATGGGACATAGATATATGATTATAATACTTAAAAAAGAACTTAGCCAACAATATGAATTAGGTTATGATTCTTATTCACACCGAAGATTACCCCTTATTACATATCAACGCAGTAACAATCAAGATCAAGCCCTTCTGTTGGCATAGGGGTAGACCCAGGGTTCAATGATTCAACAAAGCACCAACAAAACCCTAACCATCATCCCTTTCGGCAACACCTGCAAAGTAGATGAAGTCTCACATGAGGTAGAGGCAGGGGGGGTGTAGGACTCATGTGTCTACAACCAAGATGGGACATAGATATATGATTATAATACTTAAAAAAGAACTTAGCCAACAATATGAATTAGGTTATGATTCTTATTCACACCGAAGATTACCCCTTATTACATATCAACGCAGTAACAATCAAGATCAAGCCCTTAAAACCTCTTAGCACATAGCATTAGTTCAGATATACCATTCATATACACCATTAAGAACTAAGATACAACATTTGATGCATTCATTATACATAATAGCAACATCACTAAGAAAATAACCACATAAAAAATATCACACAAAGCACATCAAGATACATGATATACGTGGTTCACCCTAGTGTGGGGCTACGTCCACCAAATCATTCTTCTTCTTTATTGGTCTTCAAGATACTTACATTCATATACTCCTATGCACAAAGCCACAAATCCAACTCTGCAATGGACAGGTGATCTGCACACAACATGCTAGATCCACCTTCCCCAAAATTAGGTCAAGGTTAAGAGCCAACTCCTTAGTAGCACAAAGCATTACTGTACACAACCAGGTTGCCCGAAGAAACTTTCAATATTTTTCATTAAGCCAAACATACTATGCACATAGATAGAACTACTTATCAATCTTCTTCTTACAACATATGCTGCACATAGACAACTATCCCGTTCACATCATTGTGCACATAGCCAAACAAACCGTCCTTATTATATTTCTTAGCTAATTATTTATACATTTACAAAGAGGCCTAATCATGGGTAAACTCATGGGATGACATCCCTTAACCCATTACATAAACCCTAAAAACACTTTGTTGGGTCCATAAGCTCATAAAATGAGTGAGATCCTATGATCTATACTCTTCCTGGGCGCTCCATCTTCGACCAACCTCTTGAAGTCCCAAAAGTGATCAAACAAAACCAATATTTCCTTAAAAATTGATCAAGGGCCAACATGCCCCCAACACTCACCTGTGACTCATCTCGATTCACTCAGATCTGGGCAACACTGCTTCAAAGGTGTCCAGCTTAGCTCGAGATGCCTCGACTTGTTGCTTCGCCAGAGCCTCCTACTCGAAGAACTCCTGAATTACTTGTTCTATAACAGGCCCTTCCAGTCGTTGTTCCATTGTCATAACTAGTTGTTCCAGCTGCGAGCCTTGTCCTTCAATCTCTTCAAAAAGCATGCATGCTTCATCCTGCACCAATTGGAGTCTCTGTGTAACCTCCATGACTCTTCTCTAAATGGTGATAACCTGTTGTTGGACTATGCATTGTTCCTATGATATTTTCATCCTCTCGACTGTAGTGAGTAGATTCATCTGTGATTGGATGGTGGATGCCTGCTTCTGCACCTCTTGGAGCTGTGCTTCCAGTTTCCTCATCTTCGGATATTTTGCGAGGCATTTGTAGGTCTGCTCACTTTGGTCACTCAGTTTCTTACACTCAACGGCAAGTGCCCTGATTCTTTCTACTACGTTCCTGGCAGTGTCTTCCCTATGATCGCGCACTTCTTGCAACGTGCTAAGTACTACATGGAGCTCTAACTCCATTATCCCTGCTTTAAGATGTTGAATGACTTTAGCGAGCTTCCCCACTTTCATGTCAGTTGACTCTGGTTCCTCCTGTGCCAAGCTCGACATAGAGTGAAGTGATTTAGTCACTGCCTCTTTCACCGCAGTTTTCTTTATGAGAAGATGGTATTTTTCTTCCTATATCTTCGCAGTTTTCTTCTCGAACTTCACCCGAATTTCATTTTTCTCCTTCTTCCCAGCTCAAAGTTTCTCTAAGACCTCCTACTTTTCTTGATTCAATTCCTCTGTGGCCTACTCCTTTTCTTCTTGGACTCAATCAATTCGAGCCTATGTTGCATCTGCTATCCTTCGTAATTGGGTGGGTTCATCCCCCAATTCTGCAATTTCTGACACCGAAGGTGTAGTGGGTAGTGCACTGCTTGAATAGATGGCTTGCGATATGTATTTCATATCTTTCTCAATTCATTCTTACAATGTTTCTTTCTTCTCTTCATGTCTCTATAATATATTTTCTAAATCATCCCCCACGACTATGACGATAATATTGACATCATCCACTATGAACACATTCTTCAACTGAGGCTTATTGGCTTGGGTCTTCTTTCTTGCTGAGGGTTTCTACGGAGAAACCTTCCTTTTCTTCGATGTTTCAGCCTTAGTAGGGGGATGCTTTGGTGGTGTAACTTTACCTTTGTCTTGATTTTCTCCTTCTTCCCCTCCTTATTCTTGGTTTACTTTGTCTCCTCCTCCTACTGTGAGTGGCCTACTTTCCTCTGAGGCATTGTCCTCCTCATCAATTTTTATTTTCTTCATTTCCTCCTTTTTCTTCTTTTTCTTCACGCTAGTCTGTCCATCATGTTCGACCCAGGTGACCAAGGGACTTCCGATGATGTCGGAGTTGGAAAATTTTGCTTCTTCCACCAGTACAATGAACTCTATTGGCCCTGTTCTGTCCATCATGTTCGACCCAGGTGACCAAGGGACTTCCGATGATGTCGGAGTTGGAAAATTTTGCTTCTTCCACCAGTACAATGAACTCTATTGGCCTTTATTTGGTGATCTCCTCCATGTCTTCGCCAGTCAGCTTATAATAGGATTGTAGTTCCTCCTTACTTTCATCCTTGCATGCAGTGATGTAGATAAAGTGTTAATCTGTGTGGAACTTCACTAGTGGTCTGTATTGGTGCAGTGTATTCAGGGTCATTCATAGAAATTCCTCAATGGTGCACTTCAGTTGTCTGTAATAAGCATTGAAGACAACGTTCAACTTCCACTTCTTCGACATGTCATTTGTATACCACAAGGTAGAGAACCTTGTAGCCAATGAATCTGATGGCTCAACTTATGGAAATGTCACTCCTTCTGGAATCTTCCATGTGACGAAGGAGATCAGTGATAGTAACCAACTGAACTGGAAATCATAGCCTTGATCCTATGTTTTGTGGCAGTCCTTTTTCACCTCGTTGATGAGGTAGCTCACCCAGTTCATTTGCATTCCTTCTGCCTTTTTCACCTCGTTGATGTGGTAGCTCACCCAGTTCATTTGCATTCCTTCTACGCACTTCCCTGTGAAGTCCACTACAAATTTTGTGACTTATGTGGGACAGTTCTTTTTGACGATATTGTCAGCTAGAAGATGACAAGCTAAGCACACTGTGCCATCCTGGATGGAGGAGACCTTGTAGCCTCACTTCCCCTTTTCGACATTGCCATAGCATTCCTTTATGTGCTATGACAAGCAAAGATCCGAAGTCTTCCCTGGGTAGAATTGGTGAGGGTCCAGTCTTTGCATGCTTAGTCCTGTGATCAAGTAGATCAGCACTGGATCCATAGTGACACACTTGTTAAGCCATATATACCCTCCATGGTAACAAGAGAGGAATATTTTAACACAAGAATTAACCTCCTGATGTCGACCGAAGTGAGGGATATTCATCATGTTCAGGATCATTGATTGCATGAGATCCTTTATCCATGGTTGGGAGACTATGCACAAATTCTTCCTAGTCATCTTCATCAAATACTGATGCAGTGCAAGCATCGCATAGTTCTTCCTGTCTCTGAGGTTGAAGTCGTTGTTCTTCAGGGATGGGATGTGTCCTAATTGGGGTCCAACTATGTGTATCCCCTTCGACATGTACGCGGTGATTAATGTGTACTCAAAGTCATGCGGGATACTATCGCAGTTCATCACACCAGCTAAAGGCGGTATGTACTCTGACAAGACCGAAGGGATCTGCTTCACGTTAGCCAGATCATCGTGGTGTTTTCTTTGATTCTCAACAGTGCATCCAGAACGCTATCCATTCAATGGGGATGCTTGCAATCCGCCAGTCGACAATGCATGTATTCCTGCAGACATGACTCTCTCAGCCATGAGTTCTACAGTATCTCCTCCACAGATTTCTCTAACGCGTTATGTTTGCCTGACATCCACACTTGTAACAAAACAATTCGGGTAGGCGAACAAACAAGAAAGGTAATCAAATGGATGGCGAGGTCTACAAATCACAGCACGATATGAAATTAATTCTCTGTTAGCTCAAATAATCACAGGTGGAAAAAAGTGGTCCTTACGGGTTAAATAAGCAAGCATCGTAACAGATTCATCAATGGGTAGGAATGCCTCAATCAATACAAATCAGTCTATTATGGCGCGGTTTCAACGGTCCAATGACGGTCTTCCTGGCAATAACTGTGTTTCTAGTCATTCTGGAGATTCATTCTAACATTCGGGGCACCTACAATGGTCATATAGCTTCATCGTGGTGAAGTCCCATTCTGCGTGGTTCTGCTATTCCAGTGAGGTTCAATTTCTACACATCTATCTCCTGCGAAGTCTTTTCTGGAACTTCATGTAGTTTTTCTAACCTGTCTTTCTTCTTATTGAGCTTCCTTGCCTTCTTTCCTATGATCTGAGTCTCTGGATTCCTCTTTCCATTCTTATTCTTATCTTTTCTTAGCATGGTAACTTCGCACTGTTGATGTTCATTCAAAGGGTTCAAAGGTAATACCTTTTTTCTTACTAGGTCCTAGGTGGGCATACTTTCTTCTTGCATTGATAGGTCCTTCAACCCTTCTTGCACTCTTTCAAAGTTGACAACTACTTTTTCATTTTGTTGCATCAAATCAACTTTTCATTCTTCTATCAGTCGATCTATTCTTCGAGCTATGAAATGCCTTAGCTATTGATTTTGATTTTCTATAGCTTCCTCCTCTGCTTGCCTTTTGATATGATCTTTCTCAATCCAAGTCTTTCCTAATAAAATTGGAAAAGGGGCATTGTTCTCAACAAACCTAGTAACTTCAAATTCCTCTTCTATCGATGTTTCATGAACAATCATAGGTATATTAATAACTCTTCGACATAGGGTTATCATCTTTCCTTTAAACAAGCCTATCATTCCCAATGACGGTATCATAGCAGGCTTTCCAAAAATTTCCCAAGTGCTTTCTAGCATAATGTTCACATGTGTTTCTTCATCCAATACACAGTCTATGTCGAAGTCTTATAGTCTTGTAACTATGTGCTATTTTTCTTTCAAGATATCTGACAAACTGACATCCTTGTGGTCATCCATTGTTGGTTTTAACTATAGTAACATAGTCCGATCTTTCTCTGATTCTTTTTCTTTATGATTTTCTAACATATCCTTAGTCTCTTGACCTTCTTTATATTTTTTTTGTCTCACGTTCATCTTTTCAATTTTTGCAATCATCCTTGGGAAATCCTCAACCTCATGACCAATAACTTTACAACACAATACACAGTCTATGTCGAAGTCTTCTATTCTTGTAACTATGCGTTGTTTTTCTTTCAAGATATTTGGTAAATTGATGTCTCTGTGATCATCCATTTCTTTTTTTAATTGTATTAACATAGTCTATGACTCTTTTTCTTTATGGTTCTTTAACATATACTTAGTCTCTTCTTTATAGTTTTATTGTCTTATGTTCATCTTTTCAAGTTTAGCAATCATTCTTGGACAATCCTCAACCTCATGACAATTGGATTTACAACAAAGACAAATAGGACCTGCACCAGGGTATTCTTTATCAAGATGTCCCAGTCTTTTTCAATTGTAACATAGTGTAAATCCTCTCTTTCTTTTAAACGAGCCCCAATCTTTCTTGTACTGCACACTGGGATCAAAATGTTGGACCTGCAATCTACAAAAAATCCTTCTAGGTTCCTGCATCCATTTATTAGTCCAACAATTATTTCTATGCATGGGAATAACATATTTTTCTCTATTTCTATCAAATTTATTCAGGTCAACTCTTTCTTCTAACTGTGCCCTAGTTTTTAGACTAGGACAAAATATATCAAACATACATAGATTCATACTTTCGAAGAAAAAAATTCCCCTTATCTTACCTTTACCAGAGCACCAAGCTTTAAGATCTTACCTCTTTCTTTCAGATATGGTTTCTTTCTTAGTACAGAGCTTCACAAGTCAAGTAGAATACTGCGCACTACATCAAGAGATCTACACACATAGCTTTATCTTTTCTTTAGTTCCAAACAATCACGGTTTCAAGTCCCGACAATAGAACCATTTGTTGGCACAAGGGAAGACCCAGGGTTCAAGTCCCGACAATAGAACCATTTGTTGGCACAAGGGAAGACCCAGGGTTCAATGCTTCAACAAAGCACCAACAAAACCCTAACTACTGACCCTTTTGACAACACCTATGAAGCAGATGAAGTCTCACCTGAGGTAGAGGCAGGGGGGGTTGTAGGACTCAGGTGTTTATAGCCAATATGGGACATAGATCTGTTATTACAATACTTAATAGAGCACTTAGCCAACAATGTGCATTAGGTTATGATTCTCATTCATACCGCATATTAACCCTTATTACAGATCAACGTAGTAACAATAAAGATCAAGCCCTTAAAACCCATTAGCATGTAGAATTAGTTCATATCTAGCATTCATTTACACCATTAAGAACCAAGATACAACATCTTATGCATTAATTAAACATAACAACAACATCACTAAGAAAATAACCACATAAACAACATTGCACAAAGCACATCAAGACACGGGATATACGTGGTTCACCCCAGTGTGGGGCTATGTCCAACAACTTCTACTTCTTATTTATTAGTCTTCAAGCTCCTTACATTCATCTTCCCCTGTGCACAAATCCATAGAGCCAACTTCGTAGTGGATAGGTGATTTGCGCACAATGCTCTAGATCCACCTTCCCCAAAATCAGGTCAAGGCATAGATCCAACTCCTTAGTAGCACAAAGCTTTACTTTACACAACCAGATTGCATGAAGCAACTTCCAATATTTTTCACTAAGACAAACATATTGTGCACATAGCTAACACTACTTATCGATCTTGTTCTTAAAACATATGGTGCACATAGCCAACTATCCATTTTACATCATTGTGCACATAGCCAAATAGACCGTCCTTCTTACATCGCTTAGCTAATTATTTATACATTTACAAATAGGCCTAATCATGGGTAAACCCATGGGAAAACATCCATTAACCCATTACATAAACCCTAAAAACCCTTTGTTGGGTCCAAAATCCTACAAAATGAGTGAGATCTCACGATCTATGCTCCGTCTGGGCGCTCCATCTTCGACCAGCCTGTCGAAGTCCTAAAAGTGATCAAACATGACCAATATTTCCTTAAAACTTGGTAAAGGGCCAAAACCAGCCTTTACATACAGATTTGCATTGATAAATTATCTAGATGCAAGGATTTTGGTAGATACAAGGAAGAATAGATTGGGAAGGCGATTTTAGCCAACTCCTTTCTGTAATGTTAAATGGAGAGACCTAGATTCTTCCAGCTTGTAATTATCTCTTCGGTTGAAAATATCACATCTTATCATGGCAGTGTTTAATGTGTATATTTCCTTGACTCTTTTCTTTTTAAGTATCACCCTTAAGTTACATCTTAAGTAAACTGAAGTATGTGTTGACCATTCCCTAGTGTATTCCATATCTCTTTAATTATTAATATCATGATGGACATTTTAATATATTTTTTATTTATTTTAATTCACTTAATATTATCATCAAACCTTGGGTTAATGATTCTCTATATGTTTAACTATTTTATGATTAATATTTATGCCACTATAGTACCATCCTCAGTAGGTATTTTGAATCAATACTTAACATCAACTTTCACAATCTTGAAGAAGATATTTTATTGTCTAAGTTAAATGTTGAATAAGATTAATTATTGGTCGAGGCGTCATCCTTGAACTCCTTGCATTTATTCCTTTATTAGGATGTTGTTTTATTTTGACTAGTTTAACCCAGATTTTAATTTTATTATCCATGTATTCCTATGAACAGATTTCTAGGAATACAATCTTCTAGTACGAGTGGGAACTGCAGTTGTGATTCTCACATGGAAAAAAGCTCAATATTTTTCGGTGTTCCTATGACTCGTTCCTGGTTGTCAGTTGTTAGAATACACCATATCCTTTGATATTTAGAGAGTTATGTTTCTCCGAGTTTAAAAATAAATCTCCTGGAGGGGTAAATAATCAGGGATAAACTCCAATTATCTTGATTACTATTAACAACCTTATTTTTAATCTAGATTTTCTCCATTTTTTTCTTAAAATTCTTTGTTAATGCACACTAATATTTCCATCTCATCGGAAGTTGGCTTCGTCCAATCCTTGATTTATTTTTGAACACAAATTTGTTTTCCTAATAGGGATTCTCTCTTCTTCAATTTAAATCGATACGTTGTATAACTCAATGATTAAATTTGAGTGTTATTCTTATTCTACATCAAATGTAATCGACATGGCCACAAAACTTACGACAAACTTTGTTAAACCTTACATCTAAAAATGTAAATTTTTATTTGATAGTGCGATATCATTACTCATACAAACCTTACTCATACAAACCTTATTTTTATTTAATGAGCTTGAGGAGGATAACAAATGATCGACAAAGCTCATCTTCGATGAGTCCCTCATCACATGTTTAACAAACCTAAAGAAGGAGCGGTCTGGTCCCATATTTTCCATATGGTTCCTTCAATGTATAATTTTATGAGCCCAAAGAAGGTAAACTCAACAATATTTTCACGTTTAGAGAGTCTGAAAAGAAATTGAAGAAGACTCTGAGGGTATTCTTTTTCACAAATTAGTCCCTCGAACCTGAAATAGTGTAAAAAAATACCAAGGAGAACTCTTCTAATTGAGATTGACTAGACTATTCCTTTTTCATAATTAGTCCATCCAGTCCAAAAAAGAGTTAAACTTGCATTGAATAGACACCCTTTCAAATCCTTTTAATGAGTGTGAAAGGAAAAAAGTTCGCTTGATAATCTTTTCATGTTTAGAGAGTGTGAAAACATATTAAAGGAGACTCTAAAGAGTTCCTTTTTCATATAGTTTTTACGAGCCCAAAAAAGTGATAAAAATGTTCTTGGTTGTAATCCAAAGAGTTCCTTTTCATATAGTTTTTATGATCCCAAAAAAGTGATAAAAATATGCTTGGTTGTCAGCTTCATTTTTTAATGAGCTTTACACACAAAGAAAATTGTGCTCGGGGTTGGTTTCATTATCACACAAGATTGAAACAAATAATAAAATTGTGCTTGGGTCAGTTTCATCTTTACATGATCTTGACAAAAAGAATAAAACTGTTCTCGGGATCGATTTCATTTTTACATGATCTTGAAACAAAGATTACAATTGTGCTTGGGGTCGGTTTCATTTTTACATGAGCTTGAAACTAGAGAATAAACTATTTTCGGGGTAGGTTTCATTTTTACATGAGCTTGAAAATAGAGAATAAAATATTCTTGGGGTAGGTTTCATTTTTACACAATATTGAAACCGAGAAAAACTATGCTTGGGATTGGTTTCATTTTTATGCGAGCTAGAAACTAGAAAAAAAACTATGCTCAGGGTTGGTTTCATTTTTAAATGAGATTGAAACCGAGAATGAAAATATTCTCGGGTGATACCCATTAGCGGATTTTATTCCCAACATGATGTACAAAGGTTGGTACTTTTCCCCCACCATGATTGATAAAGGCTAGTGTATTAATTTCAGCATGATGCCTAGAGGCTAGAGACATGCCCCCAAAGCTTCGTTTCATCCGCCAATTCTTCTTTGACACCCCATCAAATTTATGTCTACTAATAGGAAAAGGTTCACCAGAGGAGAAGGGATAAAGAGGATCAAATGACATAGGAGTAAGAAATCAAGTTTTAGTTATGAGATCTAGTGAAAGACTCAACTCAACATTTATAAGATCTAGAAAAAGACTCAACTCAATGTTTATGATATCTAGTGAAAGAATCCATTCAATTGGAGGGGTATGTGTTTCATTTCTTAATGAGATTGACACAAAAAATGAATTATGCTCATGGGTATCTATTTCATTTTTTAACGAGATTGACACAGGAATCAAACTATGCTCATGATTGTCTATTTCATTTTTTAACGAGCTTGACATGGAAATGAGAACTATGCTCATGAACCTTGACCATGGATTCCAATAGGTCTTCATCAGATGGAAGAATAATGTTTTGGAAGGAATAAATTTCCAGATACTCACTTTGATCAATATGGGGGAGAAGAAGCTCCAATGTACCTAGTGAGGGAGTTACCATGTCGACTACCAGATCTAAGTCCAAAGAAGGCTACCATGTAGAGACAGGCTCCTTATCATTTAGAGTTCAACGTATGGGACATGATGCCACTTAATTAACCTATGGAAGGTGGGATACCACTTGCATATAAGTAACATTTAGGGGAGTCAGATGTTTGGTAGTCATATTAGGATCAACGAACAAAATTTGTTCAATGATCATAATATCTCCATAATGAGGGAAATGTATCAAGTGACAAAGTGTGGACATGACAAATTTCATAGAGTAAACATAGTCCCTCCTAAAGAAAAAATTAAAGTCCAATGGACCATGGACTATCATAACATCAATACATACAATTTTCCCTCCTAAGGTGATGGGAAGTTGAGGAAGGATCCCTAAAGGTTCACTGGGTCTTCTATTAAAATCCCATAGATGATGGGTCATCGATACAAGATGAGGAGAAACCATATCTTTCCAAGAATTTGAGGATAAAATGTTAATAGAATAAACTTCGTCGACAATAGTGCTATGTACCGTGATCTTATGACAAACCTGCACGATAATTTTGAAAGGAAGGTAGGAAGGAAGTCGAGGCTTCGTTAGACTATTCCAATCAAAGGAAATGGGTGAAATTCCACCTTTTCCTGAGGAATATGAACTAACAAGAAATACATGAGTGTTATCCACTTCAATATCCAAGGGAAGAGTAGAATCAATTGAGGATTGTGTTGGATTGAACACTTTCTTAACTTTTCTCTCCAAGGGGAGAGCGGGAGCAATCGAGGACGGAATCAAACTGACCACTTCATAAACCAATGGTTGGCTAGAATAAGGTTCATGGGAAGCAACTAGAGGTTCTTTCTGGGAAATAAAAATGTTTTCCAACAATTGTGAAGATTCATCCATATGAGGACATAAGTAAGTGTGGTGAATTTCTCTACATAACCAGCAAGGAATATTGACTTAACCTTTTTTTCCACCAACCTGATGATTACTGGTCAATGGGTTGTCAACAACATGACCTGTAGTGGCTAGCGACATGGGTTATTGAGAACCCATGGACCACACTTCCATGACCTTCATAATACAAGGGAAATGTTTAAGAAGGTGGTCACCATTATAAAGTCTGCAATGAGATTTTGGTTTGCAACCTATGTTGGTCAAATTTTTAACATTATCATCCCCCACGACATTGGCTATTTGATTACCCATTTGATTATTTTTCTTCTTAGTTTTCTTCCTTTTCTTATTCTTCTTAGTCTCCTAGTTACTAGCATTAAGGATTTCACTAGGTGAGGAAGAAGAAAGGGAAGAAGACACAACAGGTGAATAATGCAAATGGTCAACATGAGGTTGATGTTCTTAGGGTGGAGGGATTCCATTCGAAGAACCAAGATAATTGGGATCATTGAAGTGGAAAAAAACCTTACCGGTAACCCTATGGTGAATCTAGGAAGACTCAATGTAGCAATATATGGAGGACCAACATTTCCAAAACAAGGAAAAACAAAAGGTTCCCTGTCAAAAGGGGTTCCTTAGTTGGTAGTCCTAGGAAATGTTTCCATATATATATACTCAAACTAGGTTTTTCTAAATCAAAGAGCACACAATAACAAAGTCCCCATAATATAATAACAAGCAAACAACTCCTTTGATACATGGAAAAAAGGAACTAAGGATCTTTTGAATACAGGAGATGAGGTTGTCAACGAAAATATGAGAAAAAATTACCTACAACTAATTCATAATGGACTTCCAAAGGTGAAAGTAATGAACAAAACCAAGTACCCTCCCAAGGATCCAAAATTGTGTGTTGTACATCTGTCTCATGTATTGACAATACCACCACTGTAGTCACCTGGGAAAGTAACCTAGGAAACGCAACTAGGGCTACCACTTTGTGCTTAGTGGTTGGGTGGAATGGTCATGGTAGAGGGATTCTGTGAATGGGAAGGGAATGTGTTGTGCTACTTATATGTTTAATATAATGCACTCATTAATTATCAATCTAGGATTCGTAATCAACAGA
>CBVK0100383850.1:0-15340 GCA_900067695.1 Picea abies | reverse complement strand
TGAATGTGATGGTAAAAGACTAAACCACAGAGACCCTCACAAGTGATGTATTGCTTAATAATAAGGACCATGTTATGCCACCTTTCCTTAAGAAAATTTATTGGCATACCTTTACGATGACGAGCTAAGTGCTTGGAATTCGGTAACTTGCTCCAGGGAATCTCCTTAACAGGACAATGTTTTGACAACTTCTCACCAATGAGTGACAAATGATTGGATTAAACTATCCAAACTTCATCTACAGGAATTTTGAGGTTTTCCATGCGATAAATTTTACCATTAAGTGAATGGGAAAATCCGTCACAGCCCCAACATTATGGCTATGAAATTCTTGAATTAAATCCCACCATCCCACTCTTCGCACAAGAGAAAGAAAATCATCATATGATTGGATGATCTCGACACCATTAGGTTCAAATTGAACTATCGGTGCCATGAGAAATTTCACCAATGCAACACAAAAGAGGGTTTCACATGAGAAAGGGGAAATCACGTATCTCAATAGGATAGAGAATAGTGTAAAATTGTCAATCCATCTCAAAATGACAAAGGGAGTGAGCCATCATGGTTTCGACAGTAGTTGAATGGGCATGGAAATCTTAATTGTACTTCAACCTCAAATTACTGGTTATTGTATAATGAGTATGGTTATATGAAGGAAAACTCATGTTAATTTCCTTATCCTCGATGTCAAAATAAAAAATCATAAAAATTCAATCAAACTCCAACATAATGCCACGATACAAACCGAGTCTTATCATAATAAAATCGAAACTAATAGAATGTTTGGTTACCAAGAATAAGAATTAAATACAATAAGATTTGAAAAATATTAACACATATATAAATAATCCCATGTCACAATGACATCCCTAGTGATCAACATGTGTAGTATTTCAAAAAGTGTTATATACATAATAACATAGGGTGATGGAGGTTTAGTTTGGAAATGCAACACACCACTACCGTATCCGATCATAAAATTTACCATTTCTAGAATCATTGAAAACAATCAACATTAATAGTATTTTATCAAGAATAAACACCTCTTGTTTGAACACATGATAATTATCTAGAATAAAAAATTCAAATAGTGATCAAAGCTCCAATAAACGATTGAATTGTGGAATGAATATTCAAAACAATGATGAATCTGAGGAGATGATTATAAACGATATTTAAGTGGATAATTGATTCAAAACGATATGAAAATTCCGTAAGATCAATCAAATTGACCAATTAAAAATCAAATTGACCAACTAAAAATCACTATATTTGCAAAACCAAAATCATCAAAAGATTAAAGGAAAAATATATAATTATGAAATATTCCATCTTTTAAAATAATTTGTTGACTAATTTTCCTGCAGCTAAAAATCACTATATTTGCAAAACCAAAATCATCAAAAAAATTAAAGGAAAAATATATAAACATGAAATATTCCATCTTTTAAAATAATTTGTTGACTAATTTCCCTGCAGCTATAAATGATGATAGGTTGAGACATAGGTTGAGACTTCAGAGAACTAATTTAATGACAATTTTTATCAATAAGATATTTATAGGGGGCTTTCATTTCAAGTAAAATGGAAGGGACTTGTTGTGAGGCCAACACTACTTAGTGCATTTTTTTGAGGAAAAATTCAAGTTGGGATAAAAAAAATCATGACATGACATAGAACACCATGATTTTCGTCAAGTTCATATCACTAGATTGTCATGTGTTTTTACATACACTCTATAAGGCATCTACTCAGTAACAAAAAATATGACTAAAATAGTTGGTTTGTGTCAATTTAACTTAAGTTTGCATCACATAGTATTGTAAAAACACACTTAAAAGTCACATTTTTGTCACATTTGTGTCAATCTCATGTATATTGTGTCACATCAACATTTCCATGCATCCATACGAGCATCAACATTTCATAGTTTGTGTCATACTTGTGGTCATACTACAGTTGTAACATCGTCAAAATATGGAACTTTTGAGTGCTTTTTCTATGATATTTACATCTTTTGAGAATCATATTTAATTAATCATGCATCATTGTTAGCATCATGTATGCTTCATTATTATCCCTTTTTCATTGTATTATCATCATATTAGAGTTTTTTTTTAATCAAATTAGTGACACATATTTTCAGAAATTGTATCTTATTGCATCACAAGTGTGTCACTTTCAACCAAATGATGTCAAACATGAATTACATTAGTGTCAAAATTATGTCATTTTAGCATAAAAGTTGCAATGTAATAATTATTTATGATTTATTTATTTTCATTGATGAATTAATTAATTAATAATAATAATTTTTTTTTTTTGTAATTACTAATTTTACAATATTCAAATATTGATGATATTGATTATTAATATAAACCTATTTTACAATACACTAATGGTGAAAGAAAAAAACAAGTATCCAGAAATGGAATTATGAAATTTTATTGTATCAACATGCAATCAATTTTGCACCATGAAAGTAAAAAACAATGTATATATGAATATAAATATGTTCTTTTTAATTAAATTCTAAAATAACATTGTAACCTTTTCTCCGGATGTAAACAAGTGCTACACTACCACCCCAAGGAAATAAGAACTTTCTTTACAAAATTGGATGAAAAAATATGTACACATGTAAGGAAATGAAATGAATGAGACATTAGAAGTTGACTGAACTATTTTGATTTCACTCATATTTTGAATGCTCATCATCATGAACTGTAAAAACATAATAAAATAGACATGATCTCAATGAATAAAAAATTTCTACATTTAAAAATGTAATACAATCATATATGTTAAACTATTTCAAATACACTCCAATTCCTTTGAGATATTCTTTCCATCATCACCCTATAAGAGTACAATATATTTCAATCAATGAACGAATAATTCCAACTATATATAGGTTAAAAAACAAACTCATGATTAACAATTAATTAATTTGGGCATGAGTCCCAAAGGAAGCACCACTCTTTTGTAACCATTTGTCAGGGAATACTTTAATTCCTTAGAAGTGCGCTCATAACTATAATACCAAAATATATTAATCCACTATATATTAGAATAATTAAATCACACCTGTCTTTTGTGTTAATATTTAGTCACATAAGTTTGTTTTTGTACATATTATTGTCAAGTAGAGAGTGTCTCTACACATGAATAACCTTCTTGAATGAATAATGTCATTTATTTTAAAGGTAGACAGGACTGTAATAATCATAAATTTTATTTATACCAAAGACAAGGGGAGACTATGAATATCTTTACCAAACCAAACAGAAGAATAAGAGAATGTTATGTGCAATAATGAGGTTTTGTATGAAGATAGAACTATTGCAAACAATCAACCCCATAGAATCTAGGGTGTGCAGGTATGGTGAAATCGGAAGTCAAACGAAGAAAAACCCATGGTGAAAAGACTATAGAAGAGAAGTAGGAAGGACAGGACAACCTAGTGGAAGCATTGAGTAGCAACAAACATGTTAAGAAAGGACCAGGTTAACCAGACTGAAGAAAGGGAGATAATGATATATCCCACATTCACAAGGGAACATGATTTCGAAAGGTTTACATTGGAAAATCAATTTTATGTAATTTGAATGTGAGTGGAAGAGTCATGAAAAAATGTGAAATGTGTTAAGTTTTAGTGTAGATAAGTGTCGACCGAGAAGAGGATAAATATTGACTTTTCATCACCTAAGATCAATGGTTAACATCAAATACGAGGTTCCAATACTTGGTGGACCAACTCAATCATGTCAACACCATGATAACAACCTCATCATCACCACGTTTCCAATCAAATGAATGACACATCATAGGACACAACCTCATCATCACCACGTTTCCAATCAAATGAATGACACATCATAGGACGTCCACGTCAGTAATGCCACATGCAGTGCCACATGTCAGGACATGTACCGATGACACATAATCCAATGTACATGAAGAATACATCCACGTAGAATCCACCTCATATGCAACATAGGAAGAAGATATCTTGAAAAATGACTAAGTACCAATACATCACAGAGATAGTGAATATGATGGAGAATTGATAGTATGTGAAGAAATGAGCACAAACGCGCAGACCCACAATGATATTTTGAAAATCAAGTAAGTGTAAGAGACCCATAGTAGGAGTTCAAAAAATTGAGTAAGTGTAAGAGACCCACGGTAGGAATTCGAAAAATCAACTAAGTGTCAAGAATGAGTCAGATGGAAAAGGTCATAGATATAGAGTCAAAACAATTATGTAGACCCACAGACCCATGGTAAGATGACTAAGTATTAAGAATTGGTTGGATGAACGAGGTCACAATATTTGGGAAACTGTTGTAGACTCATTGCCCACGATGAGATCTTAAAAATTACTTAGTACCAAAAATTAGTTGGACATAGATGTATCGATAAATCACTAAGTATCAAGAAGGAATTGATCGAATGAATATGTCCCATAGACCTGTGGTGGGAGTCTTAAAATCGACTAATTTTCAAGAATCGATCGGAAAAATGAATATAGAGTCAAGGAAATGATGTAAACTCATGAAACACATTGAAATATCAAGAATTGGATAAGTATCAAGAATGACTAAGTACCAATATATTTTGAAGAAATGACTAAGTATGATAGGGAGATCAAATGACCCAGAGGGTGAGAGATTCAATGGCCCAGGAGGTTGCCACTTATCGTACAATGGATTACCCGTAGGGTGAGAGATCCTACAATACAAGAGGTTTCCACTTGTCACAGATTAGACAACCTAAAGGGTGAGATATCCGATGGCTCATAATGTCTCATAGAACCATGATGAAATACTTAGAAAAGTTTCCTTACAGAAGTTTGAAATGAAGAAGACATATCCCTTAGAGCTTCGGTGAATCTATTAATATAGATCGATGGTAGAGATAAATTCGAGATCTAATTGGATTGTGGTTGTGAGTTGAAGGTTCAAGCTATGTGAAAATTGGATCAATGATCAAGATTAATCTACAGTCTAGATTGAACAAATGGTGTGCATTGTGGTTGCATGTTGTGCTATTGAGGAAAATTAAGTATATCGACATATGTGATTGAAAAAATTTCTAGATCGTATGACAATTGCGTGGTGTGGTTACATGGGGTACTGATATGCTAAATAATATCGACAATCGAGATCAAATCAAGGATACATTTGATGAATGTTGAGCACTAAGGGTGTACTATGTGTTTTGATGGGTATAAAATGGATCAATGACCATAATTAATTTTAGGGATCACATCTGATGGTTGCTGAGTGTTGAAGTATTCAATGTGGTCTGAGAGAAAATCACACACGAAACCAAATGGGGATCTGTGCCATTTTCTAAGGAATGTGCCAACCCAGTTTTTGGGAGATATGGAGCAGACTCCATGGGCATACTTTTGATTGTGGAAACATTCATGGAAATATGGAATGTACAAGTATTAATGACCAAATAAATTTTAAGTGTGAAGAATTAAGAAAGGACGGAAGAGTGAGTAGCACGAGTAAGTTTGGAGCGTGTGAAGGGAATCTTTGAGGCTCTGAGGTTTGAGGATGCTAGAGAACAAAAGGAATATAATGTAAGGGAGGATGGGAGGTGGAAGGACAAAGGAAATTTTGAAACTGTGTAGGATTGTAAACTGTGACAGTAGGGATCGAACAATGGACTGGTCTAGATGAATTCTTGAATGGAAGAGAAAATATGGTACTCTTGACATCTTGAAGAGATTTATGTTTCTAGTAAAATTTGTATCTATAGGAATTTCTTAGTTGGTTATCAACTAAGGGAATTGGTTTCTTTTGAAAGTAGGTTCCTGCAAAAATTATTGTTGAGTTGGTGCTCAGTCAAGGAGACTGGTATCCCTTGCATCTTGGTGCCTGAAAAAAAATATTTAATTGGTTCTAAATCAAGGAGATTGGTGTCTCCTACAGGTTGGTTCCTACAATGTAAAAATATTTTTGTGCATACAAGATTTGATCAACAAAAGTTTTGTGCTTTTCTTTGATTTATTTTTCCATGTTAAATCTTTATATACTCTCAATTATATGTTGGTATGTGCATTTTTTATTAATTTATTATGACTAATGAAGTAATAAATTAATAAATATTGTAATAAAGGGGGGAAAAAGTCATATATTGATTCACCCCCCCTCTCAATATAAGTAATTGTGCCAACAATTGGTATCAGAGCGAGTTCCTTCAGAATCAGTCTAGCCAATGGAAGGTGAATCCATGCAACACACATGGATAGGGAAGGTTTCTCTACAAATAGAGCTCTACTATTTTATAGATCAAATTATTCAGTCTAGAGCATAAGAATAAAAACATGTCTAATGTCTTTTTATATTTTAAGTTTGGAATGTAGTTGAGAATGGTTACATGGCTCCAACAGCCCCACCTGTACTTCCTACTACTATAAAACTCAATGAAAATAATTGTAAGGCCAAGAATGAAATTATGTGTGGTCTGGAAAAATCAATGTTTTTCAAATTCATGCATTGTTCCACAGCAAAAGAGATATGAGAAAAGTTACAATTTTTTTTTTAAGGAGACGACAAAGTCAAGAGGGAAAAATTACAAATCTATAGAGGACAATTTGAAACCCTTGAGATGAAATTAGAAGAGATTATTGCATAAAACTTTCTTCAAATAGATAAGATTGTTAAAAATGTCAGAGGATTTCTTGAAGAGGTTAAAGAAACCATTGTTGTGAAAAAAATGCTTATATCACTTCCCTCAAGATTCAATCCCAAGATATATATCACTGAGGAAATGAAGGACCTAGAAAATTTAACAATGGATGAATTGCATGGCATTCTCATTGCATATGAAATGATAATAGAAAAGAATAATCAAGAAAAAACAACAACGAATGAAGCAACATTCAAAGAATCAAAGAAGACAAGTACAAAAGAATACAAAAGATATGACAACTCATACAATGAACTAGGTGAGGAAGAAGCTAAATTTGTTATAAATCTCAAGAGGGGGACAATAAAATTCAAAGGTACGCTTACCTTCAAATTATTTAATTGTGGAGAAGTAGGACACTTTGCTTCTAAATTTCCTTATGAAAACAATGAAGATAGCAATGTGAAAGAAAAACATAGTTTCAAAATGTACAACAAGGGTAAGACTGAAAAGAACAAAAAATTCTATAGAGAAAAGAAGAATCTATATACCAATGAAGCCAACAACTCGTCTGATGATAATGACAGTGAAAAATAATAAATTATATTTATGGGTGTACAAAAACATACTAATAATGTAGACCTAACAAAAGAATAAGACTTTGAGATTGATGCAGAAATAGATATTGAAAGAGAGCTCATATCTTTTATAAATGAAATAGATAAACTAAGGAACAAGAAAAGGATACTAAAGGAGAAACTAAAAAAATACCCCCAAAAAAAAATAAAATTTGTTTTAAAAGAAATCTTTGATGAAACTGGAAATATCATCCCCATTTTAAAAAAAATGTAGAAGAGGAAGCGAGAATTGAATAATTTTTAGGAGCCCAAGTAAAATAAAAAAAGGATAGTTGCAATAGTCTAGAATATGAAATAGTCTATCTAACAAATGAGTTGTAAAAATCACATACCAACACCAAATTCAAAAAGAGATCTACAAATTTGAATGAAATCCTAAATATTCAAAGATCACCATTTGATAGGACTTGTCTAGGGTACAATGAAAATAAGGAGGTTGCTAATGAAGAAGCCTCAACATCTTCAAAATAGTCAAGTGAAAAAAGGACTAAGAGTTATGCTAAATTAGGAAGACTCTCCCATGAATATGGAATCACACAATTAGGTAACAAGATTATTTCTTTGGCTATTGTGACTCTTGCAATGGTTTTTTTCATAAGGAAATAGTTTGTAGAACAAATGTAATAAATAGTTATATGAGGAACAACAACAAAGATACCCATGGATTCTCAAGGAGAAATTAGAAATCATTTTCCCCTATGCCGAATTATAATATCATATGCTATAACTGCAATAATTTTGGGCATATAGTAAAATTTTGTAGAAGTGATTTAAAAAACGATCAGAAAGAGGAAGCCCAAAAAATCATGGAAAGAAATCAGGAAAAAAGGGAACAAAAGAAAGAAAAATCCAAGTTCATCCAAGATGCACTTCATGCAAAAAATAATAAGGATAAGTGGGTCATTGATGGTGGGTTCTCTATTCACATTAAAGGAGATAAAACAAATTTTATCACCCTAACGAAGAATGAAGGTAGTGTTACCATTGGAGACAATAACATGTAAAAGATAGTTGGAAAAGGCACTTTCAATATTGACAATGGAAGAGATAAAGTTGAAAAGGTTTTGTGTGTTGAAAACTTGAGACATAATATTCTTAGTGTAATCCAGATGTGTGACCAAGAAAACACTCTTACTTTTTCTTCTTGACAATGTGAGATCAAAAAAGAAAATTTAGGCAAGATGGTTACAAAATCAATCATGACCCCAAACAATGTATGCATTCTTGATGAAATTAATGGAGAAAAATTCTTCATGGTGAATATAGATGAAAGTTGGTTATGGAATAAAATAATGGGTCATATTAACTTTTAAAACCTAGTAAAAATAAGTACCAAACAAGAATTAAGAGATATTCCAAAGATCACAAAACCCTCAAGCATTGTTTGTAAGCAATGCCAACATGGAAAAAAATCAAGGGTGAACTTCAAGGAAAGGGAATATCCAACATCCAAGCCATTGGAACTTGTGAATACAGATCTATGTTGACCAACAAGAACAAAAATCTTGTAAGGATAAAGATATTTTATGTTTCTCATTTGTTACAGAATATTTCCCCTACAGATAGGTGAAATCCTCCTTGGATATCTAGACCGCTATTGTCCAAGATATAAAAACAAGCAAATGGACACTAACATTCCTTTAGATCTATTATTTATGTCTATAGGTAGAGAATATATAAGAAAGAAGTGTGACTTACTCCTTTGCGATGGTTGTCCTCGTTGATATTGAGTCTTTGGTCTTGTTGTCCAATATTCTATCATGATGAAGAAAGTCTACAAGGAACAGAAAAACAGCTTCTACTCCTATAATATATCATTAGAAAAGAGAAAATATATCTATATAGACATACATGTATACACAATAGTATGATGTAAATAGGCCAAGTTATATTAATGGAGAAACATGGTGAAGTACTTTACAAACCAATGTTGACATTGCAACAACTCCTCTAAGATATCCAGTCCATCCCTTTCCTAAATGTCTCAAGATAAGAATGATGATATTTTGATGAATTATCCTTAAAATATCAAAGGTTTGAGACTTTGAAATACTTTATCCCCGTTTCACCTTGGAATGCACTCATTATATAGAATTTGGAGGCTTAACTACAATATTGAATATTAATCACTATATCCACTAAATTGGGATCTCCAAGATTTTTAGGGGGTAAATATCTCTCAAGGATTTTAGGGAGGATATATCTCTCGAGATCCATCAAATTAGGATATTTATTTGGGAAAATATATCAACCATACATGAGACTCTCAAATTTTCCTTGAGAGTAGGAAACTAGATGTGAGGTGGATTCTCACACTAAATTAGTTGTCTTTCTTAAATAAAAATGAATAATACATGTGCACATAGTATTTTGACCTTCATATGATAAATGTATCCCCCAACATGTCTAGGGATCATGAAAAAACACTCCCTCACTAAAGTGTGAAAAATACACACTTAGTAGTGTGGGNNNCTCACTAAAGTGTGAAAAATACACACTTAGTAGTGTGGGAATTTGGTGTGTAAAAAATGCCCCCTAAAGTGTGAGGTCAGAGGAGAAACTAATGGTCGAAAGACTTTAAAAAAATATTAATGCAATGGAATTGGAGTAGGAGATCTTGGAGGAAGATGAAAAAAAAACATGAAACAATATATATGTATCATCCTCGAGGCAGGAATACCTATGCTTGGAGTAAACTGACTCAAAGCATGGTCGTCGACCAATACACTTTGGATCCATGAAAGTACTGACTAAGGATATGGCCACCAGAGATGCAATGTGGATCCATACCTCCATGGACTAAGGATATGGCCACCAGAGATGCAATGTGGATCCATACCTCCATGACATGATTTGATCGTATCAATGAAAGAATACTCAATGGAGATACGATATGACAAAAACATAGCCACAAACCAATATAAAGTGGATCTATGTGACAATATATACATCTGTGAGATTTCCAATATGGTGGTTATACTAAAATCTTCTACATATTCAAATCATCTCCATCACAACATGGGTAAATCAAATAATAGAGTGACCAACCAACCCAGGGTCTTCATCTTGATCCTAAAATAGTACAATTCTATCCATGTGAATAGATGACTGGATGTTGAACATGCTATAAACCACTTGATTATTAGTCATTAATGTATACCATTAACAAGTGTGAGGGAAATAACCAATGATGACAATGATTCCCAAGGTACNNCCAATGATGACAATGATTCCCAAGGTACCCTAGTACATTCCAATGAATGTGAAAAAATGAGTTGAAGTTGAACATTCATGACATCATTTGATCATAGGTCAATGGTGTAAACCTACTTTCGAATGTGAGGAAACCTGCCATTTAGGCATGCAAGATCTAAGGTACTAAATGCCTTCTAATTCTAATTCATGGATAATGTGTTCAAGTCAATAGGAACTTACTCGTCGAAGGAGGGACGTGATGTTTCCCCCATCATCAACACGAAACAAACATAGGAAAGTGATGTAAGATGATATATTAAATGAGTGTTAACTAACACGAGGATGAAATATGGTAATACTGCATAGTGGTTGGTGTGAAGTGAAACTTACCTTGAACATTATGAGGCATGAAAAGTGACTTGGAAACATTGACTCGACTAAGAGATAGACCAAAACATAGTGCGACGATCAATGGGGCACTCTTCAGGTGATACGAAGGTTTGAGGACTCATGGGATTGGTATGACTTAGAGACAAGAAGATTATCCAACTTTAATATGGTACACAAACATGTTAGATGTTCAAGAGAGAAAACAAACAATTTCCATGATGCTTTCCAAAAACTTGACTAACTTCCTTCAATTCCCCCCCACCATGATTGGCGAGTACCTTATTTTTTTAATGAGCTTGAGGAGGACAACATATACTCGGTATAGCTCATATTTGATGAGTCCCTCATCATATGTTTAAAAATCCTAAAGAAGGAGGGGTTTGACCCCATATGGGTCCTTCAACGCATGTTTTACGAGTCCAAAGAAGGAAAAATCGATGTTCTTCTCATGTTTAGAGAGTCTGAAAATATATTAAAGAAGACTTTGTGGATGTTATAATTTATTTTTCATAAATTTAGTCCGCCAAGCTCGAAAAAGTGTAAAACAATAGAAGGGAGACTCTTCTAGTCACGATTGGCTAGAGTATACCTTTTTCTTAGGTACTCTTACGAGGAAGAAAAATGGGTAAACTACTACTCAAAAGATGACTCTTTGCGGTTTAACAAGCTCAAAGGATGATGAAGTATGCTTGTAGTGTGCTTCATTTTTTAACGATATTAAAACAAAGAATGAAACTGTGCTCGAAGTTGGTTTCATTTTTTACGAGCTTGAAAACAAGAAAAAACTTGGCTCAATGTAATAAAGAGGATCAAATAATATAGGTAGAGGAAGGAAGGTTTAGGTACCATATCTTGTGGAATATGAGACTATTATATATTAAGTGACATGATGTCACCTAGTGTTTCAGTGGCAGATGGTTTATGCACTGCCCGAGGATCAAATGATTCATAGGATCATTGCACTATAACTATAATTATATTCAACGTGGAAACCTCATGTGGAGGATCATAAGGAGGTAAGGGGAAAACTCCCATGACTTAGGAATCCTTGAGGAGACCTACCCCCACACTTTCGTACTTAATATCGGATTGTCCCAGGAAAGGGATATTATTCACTACATAATTATTGAGATCTGGTGTGAAATAATCAAGATAGCCAATAGTAACAATCTTCCCTTGATGGGGAAATTGCAAAATTTGAAATACTGAAGAAGAGAAAATGGTCATCACATAGAAACAACTGCAACCAAGAAATAAATTATAATCGATGGGCACATCAACCACTTCAATATCGTTAGAAAAAAAAAATCACTTTAATTCCACAGCGAAAGATTGCAAGAGTCTATAAGGTTGGAAACCACATCTATCAAACACTTTAAGGGTGGTAGGAGACTTGTGATATTCAAGAGAACCAATGGCTCTCCAACAAGACAAAGACATGACACATGTGGAAGCTCCTTCATCAAAAATTGTTCGATGGATGTTCTTCCCATGAACCATTGAGTGAATTTGAAATTCCATGTGGTGGGAGAGTCTCGGTTTAAAATAGTCCAGTTTAAACATAATCATATTTTATGCCTCTGGATTGACATCTCCAATAGATGAAAATATGGTTGAATGTTGACTTGGATAGTTTCTTATAACATCAAGATTTGACATATCACAAGGTGCTTGCACCAAATCTTCAACAATGTTGTAGTTTTGAGCAACACAGGCACTTGGATCAAATACTGATTTTTGAATTTTCCCCTTGGGTGAGTGCAACAACGATCCAGCAAAAAGCCCATTGATCTGAAGAGGGGAATAGGATAGAGGAGGAGTGGAAGTGGAGGGATTATTGGTAGCACCTCCATTGGCATGATTTTTTGGAGGAGTGTCATAAGCCTTAGCTTTGGTCGTTAGACTAACCATCTCATTACACATAAAAACATGAGTGACGCTTGAGGAAGCATCCCCATGATGGAAATGACCTTTGTTTCCCCCTTGCGGAGGGGTAGGATTTTGTGCAACCATTTGTTCATGCTAAGTTGGGAACAAGTCAATTAACACTGTGGGTTGGGAGGTACCCTTCAGAAATTTGGTGACTTTCTCATGATGAGGGCATTCTTTTGTGTAGTGTTCCTCTATACAAATCATGCATGGAATCTTAGATTTCCTTTTTGGATGGGTATCAACATTTTTTTTAATCTCATGTTGGTTACAATATTTATTGGATTTACCCTTATTTTTTTGTTTACCTATAGGTTGTTGAGATGAAGTGGAATGGACCACATTCACCTCAAAGGTTTGAACAAGAGAGGAAATTTTTTTGGTGTTGGTAACGAAACCCACCATTCCATTGGCATGAGCTTATGGACTAGGTATTGATGGATAATTCGATAGGAGAGGAGCATGAAGGATCAGATCGTAAAGTGTTCCAGACTTGTTTTACATGTCAAAATTCCTCACTTCGATAATGTCCCATTGTCATTGTTGTAAGTGTCGCAAGTGTTGCACTTTTATCGCAAGTGTCACAAACATCATATTTCCATCTCGCATGTGTCACATTATGGATGAAATCATAAGAAATATTGGTACACCCTATAAGACTTGTTAGAAGAGGAAAAAATGTCATTTGGAAAATCTTACAAACATTTTTCCTTGAAGAAAGATCATCTTAAACAAATTTTTGGAGATCAATTCTCCCCTGCTCACATGTAGGGAGCACTAGCGCTCCTTCACTTATCAGGAAGTGCTATAGTTCTCTATTTCCATCTTTAAGGGAGCATCGATATGCCAATAAAATATTGGGGAGGAATCTCTTTTATCTCTAAGGAAATCTAGAAAGCATCTGAGTTTGTTTGGCTCGAATCCAAGTTATAGGCTAGATCTAAGGGAAATCCCACAAATGATGGAGTCATATATTCAACTTATTAAAAATACAGATAAGGTGTTTGAGCCTATAAAATCCTATATAAGGAGGCATTCTCATGGTAAAAGGGGAAGAATATAATTGAAAAGTATTTTCATTCTGATCGTGGGTCTTTCTAGCAAGGGGTTGGACAAGGAGGACTTGATGAGGTTGTTGCATCTTCATATACAGATTGTAAGTACCTTGTTATGTTCTCATTAATATATATGATTGACATGTTTGCTTCAAGTCTATGTATGTTTACATAGGTTTCTCTCTTCTTGATAAATCCATTTTAAACTAATCTTGGTAGAATAGGAAGCATGCATTGTATTTGGTGTCTATTGAATTGCAGAACTCATCAAAGGGCTTGAAGATCAAGTTCATCCTAGACCAAGCAAGGACAAACTTCAGAAAAAGGTACATAATGCTTTCTTCCTCTTTTTCCCTTTCACTAGTTTAGCTACATTTAAAGGAATGTCAGTGTTCAATGTTAGCATTTTATTTAAAGGAATGTCAGTGTTCAATGTTAGCATTTTTTTGTCTTGG
Organism: Picea abies; assembly: GCA_900067695.1. Lineage (NCBI taxonomy): Eukaryota > Viridiplantae > Streptophyta > Pinopsida > Pinales > Pinaceae > Picea > Picea abies. The sequence continues at coordinate 1,027 of CBVK0100383850.1, read as the reverse complement.
TCATAGGGGTCTAAGATCCAAAAGGACATTCACTTGTCCGTAGGGGAATTTTCCTATAATAGAATTTGGTGATTCCATTGGGGAGTGAAGCTTTCAGTTTCAGTTTCTTTCCTTGATATTGTCTTATATTTTTCTCATCTTCAGATCCTACTCACTATATTTTTCCTCTTTTATACATGTGTTGTCAGTCCTGAAGTCATCTTACATAGGATAATGATCAAGCCTTCGTGAGTTTTTCTTTTATGGGTTGATTATTTTTCATTCTCAAAAAACCACGCCCTTCTTCCTTTACAACCAGATCACTAATTTTAGTATCGACACTCCCCTACAGGTATTTAGGGATCATTGTAGCACTCTAGTGCTTATACAACCAGAGCGCTGATTTTTCTCTCTGTTGAAAAATTGTTGGATATCCGTGCTGGGTGTGAATTTTTGGGTTCTTCTTTTGCTCTGGACTTTTTCTGTCAGCTTGTGTCTTCTATAAAGCTTGTAAATTGTTTCTTTCTAATATTTTTTGGTCTTTGTTTGGATTTTTAAATATATTTCCTTGTTTTGAAATCACTCTTTCTCTTCGAGATTTTGAGTTCATCTTCAATACTTTCTTGTTCATTCGATCATTTGAAATTTGTTACAAGGAAGCCTAAAGATCTTTGTATTGTTCCTTTTGGTCTTTGATCTTTGTATCTTTCCAACAAAATTTCTTGGATGAGTTTTGTTATTTTGGCTTTATTTTTGAAAAGTTTAGATTTGTTTCTGTTTCTTATTTGATTATTGTGAGAGTGTTCTTTTTGTTTATATGATACTTTCTTCCAATCATCTAAAAATGAAAATAGTGAAATCTTGTTGGCATAAGAAGCATTGAATAAAATCAATTAATGTTAATATTTAAACAAAGAGATATATTTTCATCATTGGGTTTTGGATAGAAACAATTTTTGAATAATTTAGCATTGAATTGGATTCTTGTTGAAAGCAACTGCATGAAATTTTTGCATTCTTGTGTTTGATAGTGAAAGAAAGAAAATTC
>CBVK0100383847.1:0-10068 GCA_900067695.1 Picea abies | reverse complement strand
CCATCCCTATATGGTATCTACATCCACCTGAGATGGTTCCTCAACCATCCCTCCCTCCTCAGTCAGAGGGAATCTCGATGCAGATCCCAGTACTAACTCTAGCCACGCCACCCTAACCCCCAATCACCAGCACCACTGTTACGGCTGGGGGAAGACGGAAGAAGAAATATCCTATCGCTCCACTACCTCCCTGAGTTCAAATCCCTTGCACCATATGTGAAAGAAAAGGACATCCCACTCACAAATGTCCTTCTCTTCCTGAGCTACGCAGTTTTATCCAACTTCCTCAAGCGCCCCTTTTGCTTGCCACTCCACCAAGTACGTCCCACCCTACTATAGAGTCATCAACCACATGTAAACAAAATATACAAACCAATTTCACCTATAATATATGCACAAAATATGGGAATTACACTCATCATTTCCCATCTATACCATACATCCACCACACATTAGCCACAGAACGCCACACATATCTTCCTAAGATTCCTCTGACACTTCATACCAATGCTCCCGTGAATGTAATTCATTGTATTTCTTCATCAGTCCTTGAGAAAAGGGGAGGTCCATGTCCTCCCACCAAACTATCGCCCGATTGCCTATAGTGTCAGTACAATTGGGATGGAATTATGGGCCCACCATCCATATCTAAGCCCTTCTCCCCACTTTCATTTTTTGGTACAAGATCCCATAAGATCCATTTTCTGAACCATTTTTGGCCACTTACATAGTCATTTTCCTCAGGTGATCATTTGCACTTTTCCCCGACGAAGCATCTTTCCATGACACACTCAGGTATGCTTTCTCATGTTCAAAATTATCAAATTTTTGTTATATGCTCTTTATCTTCAGATATTGTTCACGTCGAGTATTTGGTTTTCATATGTGCAGGTACTTGGTCATCACTATGCAATGCAACCCCTTTAGGTATATTATCGACACTGGAATGTAATCATTCCCTATGAATATCAATTGCATCTCCCAGTCACACTCTCCGACATTTGCCTGTAGGATCCTCAGATCCGGTTCTGCAGTACTATCACCTCCGCTACATTTTCAGTATTGTCACCTAGTAGCACTCTCCCCTACATGAGTAGTCCCATTCATAGTCCCCTTTGGAACTTTCACACTCATTCTTCTTTCACCCCCTAGGGATGGGAGTCCCAATAGTCTTACGCATATTCAAGAATCAACCACATACTCCTTCTCCTCATTTGGCTAGATTTCCCAATGGAGGCCTAGAATATCTCCTCATGGTTCTCATTTGACTGTGCCTCCGCAGTATCATTAACCCTCCATTTCATCCACAATCAGTTTTCTGTGCCTCCGCAGTATCATTAACCCTCCATTTCATCCACAATCAGTTTTCGCATCTACAAATTTCCCTCCATTCATTTACCTCATACAGAAACCCATCTATGGGGCCCCCACCCTCCACCCATTCTCCATGCAACTTGCACCCTCACAAGACAAGCCATATTACACTGGGGCACCTGTTTATGTATCTTCACACTTATCCCAAATTATTCTTTATTTATTTGTAATTGTACAAAGCCTTTATTTCCAGCATTTACAAAGCTTTTTGTTGTCTCCTTTAGCGAACTTATTTTTACGGCAAAGAAACCCCTATCTCCCTTGGTTGGGGAATTCATTCCCTTCTCCTCTTGTTGACATTGTCCATAAACCTCAAGTATCCCACAATCCATATACCCTTGATCTCTGATTTTTTCTACTTTGTCAAACCTTTGGCACAATTTAACCCAAATTAGGTCGTCCCCTTGACACTAGATTCAGTTTCACAGTTGCTGCCACTCCTACTTCACATATATCCCCAACCAAGGGCAGTCTTGAGTCTCACTGCATCTTGAATTCATCCATGTAACTCATCAATTCTTTATCTCATCCAGTGGATTTCATGAGGCCCCTTGCTTCTTGGAGTCACGTCTTCCTTTCTTTCGACATCATCACCATTTCCAGAAGGGAGACAATATATTGAATCTCATTACCTTTACAGTGAGGAGTCTCGGACAACACAGAGAGACCCATGATTTCTCTCTGTTGTCATTGACCCCCATAACATTCGATGTCGACACACTCTCATGTTATGGTGGGTCATACTATGCGACTATTGCAGTTGTTTTATAATAGTCGAAGACCTCTGAATTTGTTGGGCCATCAATGCCTACGAGTCATTGACACTTCTTACAGGTGTCATCGCCTCTTTTCATAGTATATTCACCATCATAATTGTCATGTTCCATTATCAAACCGCCCCGGAGGGAACTGCAGTTATCTACATCAACACACAACTTCAGTTACTATCATACATTTTTGAGCTACCTAACACGAGCATGGGGCATGCCCACCTTGTTTGTATACAACTTTTTTTTTTCCCTACCTAGAGAAAGGTTTGGGTCCCACAGATTCCCCTCTCGCTCTGATGGGTCGATCTTGCAATTCCTCTCAACAATCCTTACAATGGTACTCTCCGTAGAAGAAACATTGATGTATTTCGGCTATAGGTATGCTCCTAACCTCACACATCAGGGGGCATCTATTATCACTAAAATTTCATCTGCAAATGGTCACAGGAATGCAGCATCTCCCAACACCTATTAGTTCATTCATGGCCCCAAAAATGCATTTCCAAAAGGCACAAACTATACAACTGGTTATAAAATTGACATGCGCAAAAATACTATAGGAAGTGTGTGCACATGCGTAGGCCAAAGAAGCAAAAAGAGCGCACATACACCCGATGCACGACTGTGTATGATAAAAGCTACACACTCCTATGAATGACGCATTTATGATTTTTTTCAGCCCCTCACCCACTTCTAGTTCAGCTCCCAAGTTGATTTGACCCTGAAATTTGAGCTAAATCCAAGTGGGGGGCTGGTCAAAGACCTAAGGGTGCCCTAAAGGGCCCTTTGTTCACACTAAAGACCGGTTGGATAATGCCTCAAATATTTTCTATAAAAAGAGGCCAGTTGGATAATGCCTCAAATATTTTCTATAAAAAGAGGCCACAGGTGCACTATGAATTGAATAATCTCATTGTATTGTTATGCTGCCTCTATTCTCTTACAAGGAGCCTCTCTCCTTCTTGGAGCATACTAGCAGCATTTCATTAGGCTATTCACCTCGCCTCTTGAGGGAATAAGCTTGGATTTATTCACCATTCACTTTCTAGTTTTCCATTTGTAAGAAGAGTTCTCACATAGGGGATTCAAGAGCCCTCCCTTGGAGGAAGAGGGGATCCACAAGTCCTCCTTTCTCTTTGGTGTTTGCCCACTAATACAATCTATTCATTGGTGGCATGAATATTGGTCAATTGTTTGATTGATTTTGGTTCTAATTTCCTTATGCATTTTAGCTTTGTTTCTTTAGTTGCTATTAGCTTAGTTGTTTGTTTATTTCATGTGATTGAGTCATTTGATTCATACACTAACCTCTATCATGTCTAGTAGCCCAACTAGACTTGCATGTGTCCCTCTTTTTCTCATCCAAGTGGCGAAAAGGATACAACAATTATGTTGATGGTGATATTTTGATGTAAAGGTTTGTTATCTCTTATATATCCTTGGGTGGAAGGAAGGGGAAATGCTAGAGGGTTTAAAACTCCCTTGAAATTGGAAGTTGTATCTTCCCTTGAAGGAATTGTTTGGAGGTTTAACCCTCCCTTGAATTTGGAAGTTGTTGCTTCCCTTGATTGGAAGTTTGACCCTCCTTTGAACTTGGAAGAGTTATATTCCCTTGGAAGTCTTTACTTCCCTTGAACAATAACTTATTATTACTTCTCATATATGGTGCATGGTGTATTGGTGTATCTCTTCTACTATTCCTCATTGTTCATTGGAGATTATTCATTGCTCATTGGATGTAAATTGAATATATAATATGGTTGAAGTATAAGTTGAAAAAGTGTTTGAAATTGTACTTGCTACCCCCTCATAATGCAATCAAACTTTACCAATAAATAAAACCAATGGGACAATAGTCATGGCCACATCTACACAATGCATCATTGCATTGACTCTGGAAAACCATATGCTCATGTCATGTATTCCACCATGTGAGTTGGAAGGTATGGACCACGCCTCAAAACATCATCCAACATATTCCCCAATTAATTTCCTGATTATTTGGATACCTTCCTCTTCAACCCATACACAACACTAGGAACATCATCCCTTAGTGTTATTCAATGTTGGCAAAGAGGTTGAGTCCAAACATTGGTTATATAGTGTAAATGCTTATTCACTTAGATGGTACTTTATCCTTTCCATGTCCAATCTCAACACATCCTCACACATGGATTCTTCTATTGGAATTCATTTCTACTACAGGATTAATGTCTCCTAACTTAACTTGGTCATGATCTCATAAGCAAGATAACACAATATGCAATTAAGTTTCCCATAAATTCATTCAAGCAACAAATAATATTTTCATACTCAAGGCCTCTTCCTTTACATCAATTAAATGTTGAAATTCAACTGAGGGAATTCTTACCTCAATTCCCTTCATCATTTATACAACATAACAACCCCAAATGAATACCTGCATGGATTTTAACAATCAACTTTATGCTACCTGATCAACTGGTACTTTGTATAAGCTCACAATATCCCTTCACCAACCCCTTGATCAACATTCCCACCATCCTCATTTGTATTCATATGGATGGATACCATAAGCAATATTGTCCTCATGCTATAATCATTTTTTTCTGGATACACAATCCATCATTAGTTTTATTCAATTATCATAGCATCATTATTTCATATATATATTAGAAGACTACTCTTGGTCTATACCCATTCCACTATCATGTTCAGGCATGTCCACATGCACAAACACACATCATTATTCACCAAGCATTTAGTATTTCATGCCTATTTCATGCACATGCATTCTATATTTATTGTCTACATCGTGCACTCCAATGCACATCTATTTCAACTTTATTTATTTATTTAGATTTTTTGTTGTAGATGGATGTAATTGAACTCCTATAGAACCTCATTGCCCTGTGAATTTCCATTATGCTCAGCTATGCATAGATGGTCTTTATTATTAACCTTTCATCCAAGCCCCACTTGGCCATTATGCATTTCCATCCACTACATCCACTGGTGTTTCCATCTCACAACTACTTTATTTATGCAGAGAAAAATTGTCCCAACATATTTTGGATAAACATTCTCAATATTCATAGTGTTGTAATATGGACTATTCCAGCTGAATATTAACACTCCCCATTTCCCTTACCAAACTGGTCTTGAAATACCATTATCATTGATTGGCATGTCAACATTCTGAAATATTCTTTTATGTCATCTTTTTAATACTCTTTGTCATCCATAACTTAGCTCAATTTAAATATATCTCTTCACTTAATTAAGTGATTCACTATGAATCATTGTTTGGCCATTCAATGATAATCTTCTCCAAATGGAAATTCTTCACTCTTCATTTGCACTTGTACCCTTCTTTTGTTGCACACTTTGATAATAGAGGCAACTTTATTTCTTTGGGTACCTTTTAGAAAAAAAAATCTAGATCATATCTAACAATCCCTTTGTCCTACACTCCTATACTCTCTCATAGAGATGACTCATTCACTCTATGAGTCACACCTTATCTAATGACATCCCATTTTCCTTCTCTTGCAACAAGATTTATATCCGTCGCTATATTTCCACATTTCTATGGAGTCCTCATTAACTCCCTGTGCATGCAATAACACTCTTCACCTACTAGATTCATGCTTTATGTTAGAATATCTATTGATTTTCCTTTGCAAACCATTTAGACTCTATAGCATATAAATACTAATATTCCCTTTCTCTTCCTTATAACTTTTTCAACCCTGCATCCCCTGCTATGCAATCCTACACTTCCTTGTGCAACTCTTGGATGATTCAACCAACTTTAAAATCTTGACCTTATTCACTTCCCAATGGACCCTAGAATTAATCTATAATAGACCCACACAATGCTTAATTTTGGAATCTTATCCTCTTTCTAGAAATCCCTTCACACAACACTCTTGACTTGAGTGTTTCTCTACTAATTAACAATGCCTTGGTAACAAGATCAACCACCTTTTTCCCATTATTAGGTTGTTTCACTTCAATTGTGCCTCTATACTTATATTCACTATAATGAGTTCCAATACTCTTCCTTACCCAACAATCACATGTGGCACTCAGCTCTAATATCTGGGAATGTTTCTCCAAAATTTGACATTATTTGGAAAAATCTTAATTCTTCACATTGAGGAATTACATGGTTCATGGAATCCAAATCCACTTTTTCTGCAACTTTATGGAGTACCTGATGCTCCCCTGGAGAACTTATACCTTTTATCATGATATCCTTTGGATTAAATTTCCAATGACCATACTCATGCATCAATCTAATTTATGAGTTAAGAGTTATGGCCTTTTGAAATTCCATTTTACTCAATGGTGTCCTTCAAGTCCACTGGAACATTTTCTTCTAGTTCCCAGAGAACCATCAAATTCTAAGTGTATAACTAGATTCTTCTATCCAATATATTTTCAATGAATACTTTTTTTCTTAATTATGAGCATTGCACAGAAAGTTATAGGAAATTGAATACTTCCAATTTAACCCTTTTTTACACTTGTCTCCTTGGTGTAAATAATCTCAATAACCAACTTTTGTCACTTACAAATGTAAATCTATCAGGGACTAAGAAATTTTTTCTTTATGACATAAATAATACTGCTAACAATGAATTCACAACAACTCTCAAACTGTCAAATCAATGCTCCAATCAAAATCTGCAACAATCTAGAAATGGCAACTTTGCCCCTTTGGACTTTCTTCTAGCTTATCAATTTTATCCTTATTCATGCATATATACACCAATTCCCTTGGGATTTTATAAGAATCTCAAATGAGTATGCCAATTTCTACCTTCTGAATGATCTGTCACAATTTCACACTTAACCGAGCTCCAAACTGTTAGTTACGGCCCGTAGAAGTTTTGGTTATTTTATATTTTTACCCTTGTATGCTACATGTTTCTTCTTTCTCTTACTGTACATTTTTACATTTACCCAAATTCCAAATCTATCTACACATTTGTCTTCTATGATTCATAATCTTTCCATAGACTACTCTTGTGCCCTAAACAAACTTCTAAGCTATAATTTATGCCCTCTGGAAGTAAACCGGTGCCAAAATTTTACCTTAACTATTTCAACTGTAACTTTCTCATATGAGCTCCATTTTGTGAACAAATTAGCTCATTGAAAATATCTCTCTGATTTATTTTATTTAAGTTATTGATACCGAGTGTGCATTGTTACACTATTTCTTGTGGGTTTTGATTGCCCAAAAAATGTCATTTAGGGCCTCAAAATTGCCCCACAAGTTCATGACCTTCAAAAACCTAAAAAATTCATAGAAATTTGACTGTTTCACTGTTATAACATCCCTTTAAATATGATCCATTAATCTCAAAATGGGTGAAATATGAGTTGTTGACCCACGAATCCTTTCCAAACACTGAATATCAATTTCCATCATTGATTGGCAACTTAAAACAATTTAGACCGTTGATCTGAGATCCATTGATGATCAACGATCAACATTTTCCATTGGATGCACACAAAACTTTTCTAAAACTACCAACCCAACCATAGGACATGGATCCTTTTCCTTGAAAGCCAATCCCAATGCATCGCTAAATTGTCCGACTTGACCAATTACTATCATCCATCGATGATTTATGTTGGTTGATGTAACCACTCCTTTATTTTGGTTGACTTGACCATTGACCATCGACCACTTCTTGGTTGATGTGGAAACTATGATGATGTGGCATGACATGTAGATGATGACATGGCATGATACATCATCCGAAGGTGTCAACTTGGCTGATGTGGCATGGAATTTGGATGTGGGTGTTGAATGACACATCACCCTCCTCTTTTCTTCATCTACCATCGATTGTTTCTCTTAGACGAAGTGACACCTCTCCTAAGTGACCGACACTCGACCATCGGCCATTAGCCATCAACGATTTCTCTTGCTTGATTGAATTCTTTTTTAAATCCATTGACCCGACCATTGTCCCTTGGAAAATTCCATTGGTGGCTAAATCTCTTCACCAAGTCTATCGATGCTTGACCATCGACCATCTATCGTTGACGATTTTTGTTGGAGAAAAAAAAATTTCACCCTTCCGACCGGATTGACCATGAATTGTCAGTGATGTCCTTTGGCCAAATCCAACACTTAGAAATTTTCGACCAAAATCCCGATGAATTTGGACTCTCGATCTATCATTCAAATTATATTTGTCATTGATCCTGCATCAAACTTTTTCCAACTCCGTTAACAAGTCCCAACTGTCGATTTTCTCTATTTTCCAAGTTTTCAAAGCATATCCTGACCGTCGATCTACTCCAACTTCCAAATGGTTGAAAACAAATCCAAATCATCGATCTGTCTCATTTTCACAATTGTTGAATCAAATCTCGACCGTCGATTTGATCCACTTTCGAAACTATCGAAAATGAATATCAGTTGTCGATCTGCTTCAACTTCAAAATGGCTGAAAAAGATCCTAGCCATTTATCTGATCTATTTTCCCAATAAAAAAAAATCAATTTTGGTCGTCGATTCACTTCACCTTTGAAGCGGATGAAACCTTATAAAAAAATTTAAATTTATCAAAATGAATCTGGGTCGTTGATCTCCAGATCAAAAGTGATCTCAATCTTCGATTCACTGAAATCTACCCAACACTACAACGACCATGAAAATGTGAATTTTTTATCCCTCTAGATTGAATTCAACTATGAAACCTGCATATTCATACCCTTGATCATCCCTTCGACTGCCTTGAGGCATCTAAAATCGAAATTTACCCATGAATTTGGAGATTTTTTTCTAATTCTCCGTTTTTCCCCAAATTCGCATAGACCGAAGTCTACAACAATGAATTTTCCCAATTTGCATTGGTTCTAAACCATACAAGATCAATGTTTAAAAAATATGCTTTGATACCATTTTGTAACATACCCAACACCCATGATGATTCCAGGCATTGCGAAAAACAACTTATCCTAATAAAATTGAATTAAAAACGCCCCATACATATAACATAAAACCAAGGGTAAGCAAGCCCATAAAAAATAAAACAAACAACATGTCGATTTATCCTTGCATCTACAAAATTTATAAATTCATGAATGCATGAAAAGCAAACAAAACATAATGCAACATTTAGATATCATTTACATAGTGGAATAATCATAAATAACACTACATGAACACTTATATGTTTATAAATGTAGTTCAACTAGATGCATACAAAGGATGAACCTCCAAGCCATAAGCTATGTTATTCCAAATCTCACCAAAAGGCCACCCATGACCTAAGACTATGATTCCACAAGGAGATCCATCCCTCTGATTGTCTAGTCTCCACAAATAACAACCCCAAACCTAGGTTCTACTCTTACTACAGTTCCAATCCACCAACTCTCTCTTCCCCACAACCTGCACAAATGAAGGAATGTACCCCTTTCACTTCTCAAAGTACCTTAGGATTTGTAAATGTGTTGAACCTGCATAGAATAGATCTAGCTGGGAATTGACATACACAATTGCAGAGAAAATAGAAGAAACGAGAAGCACGAGAGAAAGAATGGAATAATTTTCATTAACCAAATGAATGAATGATAATTTACACTTGATATACTTGTTATAACTCAACCAATGTGCACTGTAGGAGAAGCCAATGCACCATAGTGGTGGTATAGAGTGATTTGAAAACACACCAGAAGTTATGGGAGTAAACTGCCACCTAGTCTAGTCTCTCGGGAAGTTACGGGAGTGAGCCACCACCTAGCTGAGTTAACTAGTTTATCGATCTTCAGTTAACTGACTGAAACAAAGTTAAGTGAGGAGTAGATCAAGGAATCATGGCTAATGCGCTAGTCTAGTGATGATCCCAAGGACAATGTGCATTAGTTGGTGATGATCCCAATGCTGCATGGTGATAATCCCAATGTAGCATCT
>CBVK0100383844.1:0-19170 GCA_900067695.1 Picea abies | reverse complement strand
TATACTGAACAGACACTTATCCAGAAGGAGAAGTCGGCCCCAGCAAAACTGGCAAAACCACTATAAATACAGGGCGCCAGTTCTCATTTGTAACATCTCAGAATTGCAGTTCTACAGTTTGGTGCGCACTGCAGTTGCAGTTTAGTGCGCAGGTTTGGAGGAAGTGTTGGTGCAGCTGCAAGCCTGCAGCAGCAGCAAGTTCTCAGTTTTGGCTTGAATATCTCTTGGCTAGGGTTTGGGACTATCTGATCAGCTTTTGTGATGCGCTATCCTTGGGGATTGATGCGCTATCCTTGGGGATTGATGTGCTACTCTTTGTTTGGTTATCTAGCCTAGGGTTTGCTTCCGGAGGAATTCTCAGTCAAGGTTAAGGTGCTCGGAGGGAGGCTTCGGCCTGTGGTTGGGTGACGAGGGTATCGTCAATGGTAAAACGAGCACACCATCTTCTATATTCTAACAGAAAGAGGTAGAGGTGATCAATCAAAACCTGGACATAGCAAACACGAGAGAAAGAATGATACAAAGAAGGTTAAATAAAGAACCAGAGTAAGATATTGCAGAAGAAGGCTCCAAAAGAAAGAGGAAGGCCTTACTTTGCTAGACTGGAACAAGCAAACAACATAAGGGAGGGCAGTCTTTTCCTCAATGGAGGGAGGAAGGGAACAGGAAGATGAGGATACACAGCACAAACAAACCCAATTCTATAAAACCTAGAGGCCATGCAAGGTCCACTCACAAGAGGAGAAACATCTTTGTCCTGGTTGCAAGCCTGAACCTCAAAACAAGGTGAATGTCAGCAGATTTTGGAATCAATCTATTAAAATCAAACCTGGATTTCCAGCATCAGGTTCTAGAAGTTCTAAAGCTCTTGGGAATGATTGAAGTAGAGAAGGCAAGAAGTCTTGTTACCCACCAAGTTGCACTAGGATGGACTTGTAGTTGAGCCGCCAAAGTTGAACAAGTATTCGTTCAAATTCAGAGTTCAGAAGTCCAGTCGGCCATCATGGCCCCTCTTTTCTTCTTCTTCTTCATACCACATTTCCATACCCCCCTTGGGGAATTGTAATAGGATGAGCTAGCATGATGAACTTTGTAAAAGGCTTAGCTCCCTAAGACTAAATCATGAGTACATTACTCTACAGTGTTTTTTTTACTTTTTAATTATATCTTGCGGCCATTGGTAGCGAGTTATAATTTTTAAGTTTTTTCACTCAATTACCTCCAAAGCTGGAGTAGGTACTAATGATGAGGCCTTAATGGTTTTGTCTAAGTCTAGTATCTAATGTATATTACCATGCTAGTCATCATTTTTGAGTCACATGGAAATTGCATTAAGTCCCCCTTAAGATTTTTCAATGTTTTCAGTTAATAAAAATTTCCCGCAAATCAGGATATTTTATTTGTAATAGATGGATAAATTGAATAAGTAGTACTAGGAGGCACTATATGCCTTGGGAGTATTCGTTTTCACACCCAGAATACCCACTTTACCTAAATATTACCTTTTTGAGGGAAAATAGTGATTATTTAATCACTTAAATTCATTCTCTCAAAATTGTCAAATAAAAGACAAATAAAAGGAAAAATCAGCAATCCTTAAATCAAGGAAATGTGTCTCGGACATGTTTTCCTTGTATCTGTAGTCTTCTCAAGTGGTGGTGAGTTGTCTCAAGTAAAAGACGACTTAACTTGAGTGATTTGTCATATTGAGGAGATCTCAAGGAAAGAAAGTGCACCTTCCTCTTTACCCCGCTTTTTCCCTTGACATGTGCGCCCTTGTGATATAGAAACATCATGCTTTTCCTTGAAGATGACTTGTGTGCCTTTGTGCTTTGGAAACATCACGCTTTTTCTTGGAGATGACTCGCCCTTGTGATGGGGAAACATCACACTGTTCTTTGGAGTTAACTCGCCTTCCTTCTTAGGAAACCTCACGCCCTCTCAAGCTATATAAGAAAGGTGACCTCTTCCTCACAAGAGAGAATTGGAGACTTGGGAAAATGTTGTTGTAATGCTTCTATGCTATATGGAATAGAAATAAAGAGACTTTGGAGATCATACCTGTGTATTGTGCCAATGTGTGGTAGTTCAATGTTCCTTTGATGTGTTGAGGTAACTGTAGGTTCACTTTCTTGCAATTCTCTTTTGTCAAATTTGTCCTTGAATAACAAGATCCATTAAGCTAGTTTGCATTTCTAGATCTTGTTGTTATTAGCATATGTGATTGAAGATTTCATGTTCATTTCAGTTAATTAACATGTTTTCCAGATCCCATGTGTAGGGAACACCCATCTTTGACGAAGTGTTTGCGGGAATTTTCTAAGCTTGCGGGGCCTTGGGATTGGAGGAGTGGAGGATTCTAGTTTGAATCTCCATCATCTTCAATCTCTTTTTTTCGGGAACAAAGTCCCTCTACAATCCACTAAGAAGACTCCATTGCCCAACATTTCTTTCTCTTTGGCATCTCTTTCTATTTCCTTTTTCTCAACAAAATTAAAAGTTTTCCTCCGGTTACTTTTATTTTTGCATGCAAATTAAATGTTTTGTTATTTTAAAGTTGAATCTTGAGCAAAATATTACTGCATGCTAGAATAAGTTAAATCTCTACTTTGCTCATAAAAAGTTTCATTCATAAGTAGATCTAGCTTGCTTAATTAATTTTTTAGCTAGTTTTTCAAAGTAAATATTTAAGGCTAAAAGATATATCAAGTCTTAAGTGCTTCAAATATAAATTTGAGCAAACTTATTGATATTTCTTTTTTTTCTAGGACAGAAAACAATATCATTAAGAAGAGGCTCCTTTTTCTTCCTTTATTAGGCTCATTTTGACTAATTTAGTGTAGGTTTTACTTAGAAAAATTTTGTACAAATTTTGTATATCATCTAACACATTTTGCAAGGTCCTCCAATACATTTTTTGGCATCTTTTGCCTCTATTACCTTGCTGTTTTTTGCAGGTTTGCAAACAGCCGAGGGGAGACTTTGCCAAAACTTGGCAGATTTGGAACATCCGGGATCCCAAAAGCACCTATCCTCCTTCATAAACACTTATGAAAACTTGTAAGTTTAGTGGTCTTGTTCCTATAAGGGACCACAAGCATTTCCAAAAAAAGATTGTAACCTCGTCAATAAAATCAGTGGGATACACAGTGCCCAGTATTCAATCCCCCCTGGGGGATTGGTGTCTTGTGTGATTGTCTCAATTTTTGCAATTTTCGCTTATGTTCAATAAAATCAGTGGGATACACAGTGCCCAGTATTCAATCCCCCCTGGGGAATCGGTGTCTTGTGTGATTGTCTCAATTTTTGCAATTTTCACTTATGTTCTCAAATCTCACTTAAAAAAGCTAAAATAAACCTTAAAATCAATCACAGCACCGCATAACATTAGTTAAGATTTCCATTTCTTAGATTAATTTAGTTAGATTTCCATTCCTGGTTAGATTTTGTTTTTGCTTTATCCCCTCAGCTCCCCCAGTATGTTCCTGGCCCTTCCACTGCGAGCTTAGTCTCAATCTCTGGAAGTACGCTTCACGCAGAACAGGGGTTGGTCAGTGCGAAGTAGTTTAATAGGACAATCCATTAGTTGTTATTGTTCAGTTGGAAATTGCAGAGAGTTTGTGTGTGAAGTCAAACGGACCTTCTTAGAACTTAGTTCTCCCCATGTTGGACCTTCGACATTCTCTTGAACTTGTGTGTGAAGTCAAAGGGATATCCTCCCTGTTGGACCTCCGCATAGTTCAACATCCAATCTGAGGGATAGCCTCTAAGGGGCCAAATCTAGATTAGATTTATTTTCTTGTCATCACTTTGCACACATCTCACTTTCATAAGTGGCTTGCACTCACAACAGCCACTTCACAATAAATCTAACAACTTAAGAACTCACTCTTAATAATAAAACTTACAAGAACACTGCAATACATTCTCATTTCTCACAGCAACAGTCTTTACTTTTGGCACTGGCCTACATTTCAGCATTTGCTTATCATTTCCTTCCAAGCACTTGTATTTGCTCTCAAGTTATATCATTTATATGCAAGTATCTTATATGCTTTATTTTTCTAGCATAAGCAATTTCCTTTGATTTGTCATATATGCTGCTAGTTTAGAGTTATTTGTATCTTGCTCTTGTTTTCAATAAACTCCTAGAACAATAATTGTGCTTAGATTTAATTTGAGCCTTAGATTCTTTTATTAGGGACTACCCCCCTTGGCTTCGCTAGGAGTTGGCCTAGACGGAGGACTTAAGGATCAAGTAACAGCACCTTGACTCGAGACTTGCGCCCAAGGACACACCCAGTGGATTGAAGATTTCTTCCATGCTACTAGAGGTGTGTATAAAGGCGGCAACAAGTTCAAAGGTGACAACATTGGAAATTTGCAAATATGCTTGAAAAAATAAAAAATGTTGAGAATAATTTTCAGACTCTAGTTTCATTAGTCGCCAGACTCGCCACCAACATTATCTTCCTAAAGACAGTTATATTGAAGTGTATTACAGTTGACATCCGCAGAGGAGGAAGGAGAAGCAAGGAGCACCCTCAGCCAAGTGACCCTTTCAGAAATAGAGTGGAAACTGAATCCTATTGGAGCAGTGACGCAGCCTAGATATTCAATATTGTCAATATAAAGTCAGTTTGAAGGAGGGGGTTTTGCATCAGACCTTGAGGATTTCAAACATTTGATAAAGTCTTCATTTATATAGTCTGTAAGTTTTAGTCCTCATGCTGATCACTGTCCAGCAGTTCTTATTATAATTTCCTGAATGGAAAGCAAAAGGTTTGGACAGCCATTTTGCAAAATTTGTATTTGGTTGTAATATTTTAGGCCTGAGGCCAATTGTAATATAATATTTTTTCCACTAAAGAAAAAGAAGTCATCATTGATCATTTGTAATCTTTTATGATTTTCTGACAGTTAATTTTACCAAGAACTAGGAGTTATATTGGCCGATGGCCTTCCTATTCATCAACAAACCCTGTTAATGGAGTCAACAAGCAACCTTTAATGGATTCGTGGTAAGAAATTCCAAAGTTACTCCTTTATGGTAAATAGTCAAATAATCATTTGTTGGGATTGTATAGATAAAATAGGCACCAAACAAGTGTTTGCCTGTCAATAGTCAAGCCTAGCAAAGAGCCTATGGAAGACCCATAATCACAGGAAAAAAAGGAGTCAATAGTTAACAGATAAGGGAGTACATCCACGTACATGTAGAATGATAAACTGTAATACAAGATGCTGCTCACTCTGCACTTCTAGCTGCCTCGATAACATGTGAATATTTTTCATAGTTATTAGCTACAAGTAATATATTAGGATAACAGCAAAAGTTATCGGGGATGGAGGTCGATTTCTTGAATGGTTGGGGGTAAAAGAGGGTGGGGATGAAGGAGGAGGAAATCCCCTTTGCAGGGATTATAAATAGGAGACCAAAGTTTAGCGAGCAACACGAGCTTACAAAGGAGGATTTACATTCTTTTCTAGCAATTAAAGGAACCAAGAAATCCCCTGTAATAGTGTTGGCAAACAATTGTTTGGAAATGGCAGGGCAAGGTCCAAATATCTCTCTAAAACCAACATCTTTCAAGAATAAGGTATGTGAATTCAAAGAGAGAACATTTACTTGTAGACTTATTGGAATGTGGCCATCATAGAAAATGCTAAAACAATGGATAGACAACAACTGGTAACAGAAAGGTCAGATAGATCTGTATCTGCGTGGCAAGGGATGTTATATAGTTAAGTTTAATGGTAAAGTACAAAGAGAGAGAAATTTTGATAGAGGGCATTACTTTCCTAAGAGTAGAAATTTACTTTTAAAATCCCAGGACATGAGTTTCAACCTGTGTTGCAAATATCTCTGATTTCTCCTGATATTTGTGATATTTTCCGAGTTTTTCAGGTCCACGTTTATGCTTGCTGATATTTTCCAATATTTCTGATAGTTTCTTTCCAGACCCTTGGCAATATATTCCCCGAAATAATAATTGCAACATTGGCTTCAATCCAATCTAAGCACCCACGCTGGCCCATGTTTAGATAAAATTACCCTTCCTCCCTTTAGAATGGTGGGACAGATTTATTCAGTTTAATTGAGCACAACTTTGGGAAAACCATTAAAGTTTCTCCTTTGATGCAAGAAGGCAGAATGGCATCCTTTCCCAGAGTTTGTATAGATGTGGACTTGGAGAAGCTTCCAGACTCGATCATGTCCAAATCATGGGGCTACTCTCGGGAGAAATACTGGAATAGGGCAAGAGGGTACAAGCAATACCAGTGAGCAATTAACATTGAAAAAGACCACTTCTAAAGGGTAAACAAATTACAAATTTCCGAGACAGACAGAAACAATGTAAGTTGTTCACAAAAAGGCTATAACATCTTCCGTAATGAGGGCCAGGTGCATACTAAATGAATATATTGAAATTAATGGGGTTTATTTAGGCAGTAGATAAATCCTAGATAAACAAATAGCTTTCCATCTAATTTTTGGTTCAAAAAATTTTTAGCTTTTTACCTAAAACTTCTTCAAACAGAAGCTCAACAGACCTCATCCTTCATGGACTCTTTTAAAAATACACATTAAAACCTATTCTGTGTAATAACTTATAAGCATGTTGGGATTTTGCAGAGACTTGTAAACATAACTAAGGAAAGGGGGAAATGAGGCAACTCCAATCTATGCTCAGAGTTAAAGGTGTAGAAAGCGAAATTGTTAACTCACAACTGCTGTAGTAGCAATCATAGCATAATCTGCCCATCTAAATACTTTTCTGACTTCTCCTCTTGAAGTATGGTACAAACTAGAAGCAAAACCAACGCCAACCAAGGAATTTGCATAAAGCATGTCACTTAGTCTCTTCCTGCATCATTAAATAAGAAAAATAAAATGACCAATCAAGCCTAAATACATGACCATGCACCTAGCACTCTTAAAAGAAATCTTGGATTCAATTAGTCTGGCTCTTACCTTGGGGCCTGGATTCCAAGGAAGATGAAAGGAATAGAAGTTAACACATTGGCTGTAGTTTCGGCCAAACTCTCATCACCTAAGGTCATAGAAATTATAAAATTTTCGGACAATAAAAAGAAAGAAAGAAAATATAGGAATCTCAAGCCCTGATTTCTAATGCTCAATAACCCAATAAAATGAAAAAAGAGAATTCTAATGTTTAGAAGCATGCTAAAGCCAAGATACAAATGAAAAGTTTTGAAATCATAACAAAAGTATATCAGATTTTTTTAACAGCACAAAGCACTACTTCTTAAGATACAGCTTTTCAATTTAGACAAAAAGAGATGAATTACCGAGATGACTGCATTGCACAGGTCTAAGGCATGCTGGCCTCATTTGCCAGATCCTTCTCAAATGATCATGAGGCCAAGTAGTCCCAGAAATTTTCAAGTTATCATTATCTTCAAACCTGCATCAGAAATAGGTTAAATTCATCATACAAAAGAACCTCACCATAAGCATGTCAATCTACAATATGATTTCCATCAATTATAAAGCAGTGGTACCACCAACACCACCCTTTATACAATGAAGTAGCAAGTGTTAAGCAGCTTTGCGCAATGTTCTGCAAATTGATCTATGTTTTGCAGAACCTTGTCAAAGGCAACATTCTGGACATCTTTCATTCCTGTGCATATCTGTGAATTTTGAAACTAATGTAAAACTATAGCAACAAGAGGATACAAAATCTTACTGCATTAACAACCTTCTATCATCGCCAGGATTCTCAGAATTCACGTTGTTTGAAAGTTGAAATCTTCCCTTTGAAGGGAGCTCTTGCTGGAAAGATGTATGATGCACCAATTGTACTCCATAGAGACCCCTTAATGGTCTTGGTTGCCTTGATCTTCTCTGGGCCCCCATTTACAGGGTTGTAGTGTCGACAAATTCAAGCGAACCCGTAGCTAATATGAAGGATGCACTGTCCTCTTCTCATGTGTATTGCCCTCTAAAGTAAATACTTAGTGCCCTCAAAAGGAATAGATTATGGAGAAGATTTGCACTAGTGTAGCTCTCTGTTCACAAAATACAACCACGCTATCATCTTGTGGGAAATGAAATGACAAAAACCACAAAAGATGACACCTACAATAATGCCTTTGCTCCTTTAGAAAACGATTTCAGGATTTTAATGGTCGTTGGTCCAGGTTATATTCATCAAGGAAGGGCTATAAAATTTCTTCTTTTCAGATGGAAAACAGGGCCAAATTTCAATGTTTCCAGGGATGGATCTGATGGGAACACAACCCAAAATGTAGAATTCAAAGGCTTCAATTTTTCAGAAAGCATTTAACATATCAGACGAGGGTAGCTGCTAACAAATGTTGTGTACTCCAGAGGAAAAGCAATGGCAAAATGCTGCACAATCAAATGAAAGCTCTAATGAGAAGGCATTAAATTCTGTATCCCAGCCACAGGTAGCTTTAATTTCTCGATTGCACACTACAAGGGGGATGAACATATAAACAAGGTTGTAGATTTTGTATAGCTTGTGACAACACTGGAAGGAAATGTGGGCATCGGTTAGTTAAATGACAACTCACTGCCATATTTGTTGGTAAGTTTTTCTGATTGAAAGCCAATGCTGCCAACAAACCACCATGGTCCCTAACAGAGTTATTGTTTATTTCTATGGGAACCATGGCTTCCACAATTCAAACAGTCGCTTCACTGAAAATCCAAGGTATTTCTTTCAAGAGAATCAACTTATCCATATTCTTATGTCAATGATAAGAGATATCAATTTTTAGATTTTTAGGATTACTGCATAAAATAAGTCACCAATGTTTCATAACAACTAATCAGAATTATCATTTTTCTTTAATTTGAATAATCTGCTTAGCACTCATTGCATCCGGCATCCGGTGATGCTCACATGGGTGAAGAGGGATTGAGAGTAGTGAAATAAATTACATACCACCACAATCATCAACTCCGGGACTTACACCCGATAACCAAGACTTCCTGGAAGATCACCCATCCCAAGAAAGCTTTGGTTCAAGCGCACTTATATGATAGTTAAACGTGGCATCTTCTCTTTCACAGAGAGAAACAGGAAAAAAGAATGCAGTTTCAAGCATTATAGAATTTCATTGGGAGGACTGCAATAAGCTAATGGGGGAGGATTTCTCAGCCAGGTATAACAACCACACATGACGCTAGTCATAACACCCCACTATCATCATTTATGCAATTGTAAGAAAACGTTTTCCAAAATGGCATACACCCATCTGCTATATAATTCATTTCAATTGAAAATACAGAGAGAAAAGGCAAAGAGAAAGAAAGAAAGCATGGGTACCTTTTTGAAGGACGCAATGTTTGGGGATGGCATCCAAACTCTACTCTACGGAATAAACGTTCGATTGAATTGTTAGAATGGTGCAGGAGGGGGTAGCCTCAGCCATCCATGAGGTCCCCTGAACATATCACTAGAACGATGCCGATGAGACAAGGAGAGTTATAGGAGGATTCATATTATGCCCCTTGAGCATATTCCCGGGTTCGCTACAGAATCTTCTATGCCCTCGCTCCCTCGTACGAAAATAGATATGCTGCTGATAGTCATGGTAAAATCACCACCAGTTATACTATAATCGTCTTTCTTTGATCATTTCGACTTAATCAGGGCGTTCCCCTTCAGCATTTAGCAATTTACGCCCGCTTTACTTGGAAGTTGATTCGGAGAGTGTGATGATGAACAACCGCGCATAAAGCTACATTAACCCTTTTTTTTTCGAACCAATCAAATGTGTTCATTAGGCTCTCCGTGGCGCATTCCCCTGAAATTTCTTTCTGGTATATTCCAGTGTAATCAAATATACTTTCTATTTTTCCGACCATTCAAATGTGTTATAAGGCTTTCCTGGGAGCATTCCCTTGGAATTTCTTCATGGTATATTCCAGTGTAGATCAAATATACTTCGTGCTGTTTTTTATCATTCTCCTTTTAGAATATGCTAGTAGTTTCAGTAGTATATTCCATTAAAGCGAGAAAGCAATATGGTACCTTGTGCATGTATTATATATTGGTATTACTATCTTTGGCGTCACTATGGAAAATTAATGGGTTATTAATTTTCCTTGTCGTAAGTATATTTAAGAAGAGAAAGAGTGGTATATTAGTAGATGGTGACGAGTGACTTCAAGAGTATTGTTATAAAAGAGTAGAGTATTATTATAAAAGAGTTGTAACTTGTGGTTTAAGGGAGAGAGATTGGATATTTTTTTTAAATTGGAGATGGTTATCTTTTCATCAAAATCTATATTTTATGTTTTAACATTTTTTGATTATAAGAATTTGTCTATATTTGACGAACTCGAAATGTATTAGTAGATGCTTTGATTAATATTAGTATCAATATAGAGCATGGTACGAAGAAGATTTGGCATATGGATCTCTCAAATGTCACTAATCACATTCGCCTCACACTCAAACAATTGATACTTAATGAATAAGAGCTCTAAATATCTCAATGTGATGGTATGTTATCAAGGAGTTTAAGTACACACCCTACTTATTCCCAAGATGTTCATGGTCCCCATACACAAACCTAAAGCTTTGTCATGGCATGTAGGTTAAAAGGTTTAACAATAACATAATCTTGGAATGCATAAAATCACTAAGTATATAAACACTCGTAGACATCATATCAAACATATCATCAAACTTGCATTCAACCTTTAGCATATCATTGCATTTCATTATAAATCAATAAGGCACTTGGGGATTAGCATAGTACCCATCAATCTAAGCGAGATAATGTGGTGTTAAGATAAGACATGGCATTTATTCAAGCATGCATTGCCAAGTCACAACCATCCTCAAGATACTAGTTACACCAGATGGAGCAAATACCTACTTTAGAGATCACTTATTCACTCATACATAGGATATCTTGGACGAATTTATAGTCATGGAGATTCTAATAAACTTTGAGAGTTTCACTATACCACCCATGTCCTCTTTTATTCTTAGTAAGGTTTAGTAAATCAAGTAGTTCCCTTGTTTTTTGGATTGTGTAAATCTTATCATGCTCTTCATTATGTATCAAAGTTGCACCCATCCCTATCTAGGCATCTCTTTGCTCCCCTTATTTTCAGTATAATGAGCATTAGTTATAACACCCAAGACTCCCGGGTAGCCTTCCTTTCAATGGTTGATAAGGGTAAAAATATCATACACTTTGATAATTTCTTAGTTGAGGTGGAACTTTCAAATGATACATTGAGAAGGATGGCACCAATTTTAGTAATGGTAGGGGGAAATGAGGTTCAATTATGAAGGCCAATCTTCCTAGCTTAAATTTGCTACCTCCTTTGATCCACCTAGACAGAAATTACAATGAATCCCAATGCTTGTGTCTCTTTGCTTTGAGCTAATTACATAGAGCACATTCAAGAAATCCCCAAACGTTACATTAAAATGCACATAGAGACATTAGGGATTTATTCTATAAAATTGAAATTCGAGGAAGCAAAGAGAGAGAGAGAGAAATCAACATTCATATAGAACAATAGTTGTTGGATAGTTGGTTGTCATTGATGTCAACCCTTGGAGAAGTCTGGAAACCCTAGAGATGTGGTTGAGATAGATGGATAGTTAGTTGTCATTGATGGGGTGGTTGATGTCAGCATATGTGTTGGGTGCATTTGATGAAGTCTACATGTAGCCCCGAAGGTATGGTCATGGAACCCACAGTTGATCGAGGAATAAAGACATGAAAGTCAGTGTATTTGCAAGTAAGACTATCATAGATGGATAGTATAAGTCATGCCATTTTCTGGTGGTAAATGGTACATCACGTAGTTCGTCACGGTTGAGGAGATATGGCTTTGTGAAGTTGGAGGACCCTTAAAGAATCATCCAGAAATTCCTAGAATGTCAACAAAGAAGTCAATTACTCTAGAAGCTCCTAGAAAGTTATCAAGAAGTTTTCTAGTTTAAGTGGTTGCAACTAGAAGTTAATTATAGGTAAAGTTGTTGCAACAAGAAAATAATTAAAAATAAATTAGTTGCAACAAGAAATTGTGAGTTTATTAATTATGGGTAAAGTAGTTGCAACAAGAAGGTGGGTTAGCCCTAGAAGAAGGAATATGGGTTAAACAGTTACAAGATGGCCCTACAGGAAGGCACTTGGGAAGTATAAATAAGAGATCAAGAGACTCCCATTAGCACCTATTGAGCACATTGAATATCTATCTTGTGAAAGGTTATTGGCAGGTACTCATTGACATATCTGAGGTAGCTGCATAAAGTCGATAGTTCTGTAGCCGTGGGTTTTGGTAGCGACAGAAATTCGACAGTTCTATAGTTGCGATAGTTCTGTAGCCATAGGTTTCGGTAGCGACAAAAATTCAACAGTTCTGTAGCCGCGGGTGGTTTTGTAGCCGCATGTTTCGGTAGCTACAAAAAGTGGCAGTTTTGGTAGCTGTGGGTAGTTCTGTAGTCGCAGGTTTTGGTAGCAACATAAATTCGACAGTTTTATAGTTGCGGGTGGTTTTGTAGCCGCATGTTTTGATAGCTATAGAAAGTAGCAGTTCTGGTAGTTGTGGGTGATTTTGTAGCCGCATGTTTCAGTAGCTACAAAAATTGATAGTTTTGGTAACCGCAGGTGATTTGGTAGCTGCAGAAAGTTGGCAGTTTGGTAGCCACATCAGAGTTGTAGATTGGAATTGTTCCAGTTGTTGCATGGTATGGTACAAGTCTTGATGATGATGCATCAAGGTTGCTATAGGATTAAAGGTATGTCTATATACATATTTTGAAGGTTATATCTTGGTGATGGTATGGTAAATGTTAAGGTTATATCTTGATAATGGTATGGTACATGCTTGGTGATGTTAGCACATTATGAGACACATCTTGGTGATGTTATGGTTCATGGTTTGATGCATGGTTTGGCACATGGTTGAGGCACATATCTCAATGATGATATGGTGAAGGCACTTGTTGGTGATCTCGGTACATGTCCGGTACATGACTAGAGGCATGATGTAGTGATGTTGGGCATATGGTTTGAGATATACTCTTGGTGATCGTGGCATGAGTTGCATGTAGTTGTGAGTGGATATGGTTGATGATGAAACAATGGCAGTGACAGGTTGATGGTTCTGGTTGTATATCAATGATGTTTTGGCACATAGTTTGATGTGAAGAGTACATGGTTCATGGTTTATGGATAATGTGGCATACATATCTCGGTTCATTGGTAAAAGCACATCTTGGTGATTTTGGTATATGATCTAGAAGCACATCTTGGTGATGGTTGTGAGTTGTTTTGGTTGATGCAAATCTTTGTGATATTGTGCATATGGTTGAGAATTGTTCTTGGTGATTGATCTATGTGAGTAGATCTGGTTTGGTTGATGAGATTGACAATGACAGGTTGTTGTGACTCGTTAACAGTGACATGTTGTGGTGACAGGTTGACAGCGATAGTGAGAGTGATGGTATATCAATCCACTGACAGGGACAGTGACAGTTTGATGTGGTGGTGACAAGTTGGTCTACATTTATATTTCAGGGCGGTAGGACGAGGCAAGAAAAGGAGGTTGTAGCCTCCTTATGGTTGGTGCCAGAGAATCAGAGAGTCAGAGCTTCCTTTAGGTCGGAGCCTATAAACTAGGGGGTTGGAGCCTCCTTCCAATTATAGTTGGTAAATCAAGGAGTTGGAGCTTACTTCAGGTTGGAGCCTGAGAATTATGGGGTTGGAGCCTCCTTCCAGTTGGAGCTGGAAAATTGGGAAATTGGTGCATCTTATGAATGTATTTCTTCTGACATAGAAGAAAATCATTCTGCGGTTTTCTCCCGCATTGGGTTTCCACGTAAATCTTGGTATATTGTGTATCTCTGATTATTTTATTATGCACTATTGATTTATATTAGTGATAATATACTAAACATAGATGATAAATTGTTGAATGGTAATTGATCAAGTTAATGTTTATATGATATGATTATACATTGTAATTGAAAGTGGTTAAAAGTGATAAAAGTGCTCATATTGATTCACCCCGCCCCCTTCATTACAAGATGGCCCTACAGTAAGGCACTTGGGAAGTATAAATAAGAGATCAAGAGACTCCCATTAGCACCTATTGAGCACATTGAATATCTATCTTGTGAAAGGTTATTGGCAGGCACTTATTGACATATCTGAGGTAGCTGCATAAATTCGATAGTTCTGTAGCCGTGGGTTTTGGTAGCGACAGAAATTCGACAGCTCTATAGTTGCGATAGTTCTGTAGCCATAGGTTTCAGTAGCGACAAAAATTCAGCAGTTCTGTAGCCGCGGGTGATTCACCC
The DNA here is from genome assembly GCA_900067695.1 of Picea abies. Taxonomy (NCBI): domain Eukaryota; kingdom Viridiplantae; phylum Streptophyta; class Pinopsida; order Pinales; family Pinaceae; genus Picea; species Picea abies. Next base: position 4,840 of record CBVK0100383844.1, on the reverse strand, counting down.
CGCCCCCACCCCCACCCCCCTCTCAGTATTCCAACAACAGTGGTCTCTTTTATTCACCTTCATGGACCCTGAATCTTCATATTGGGGAAGAACCTTATTCCAAGTTGCCATTACAACAAAGTGCGTCATAAGGGGAGCTTTTTGTCGGTGTAACCAAAACATTTGAAGATTACCTCAAACCTCATGGGGATAAAATTAACACTTTAATTAGTTGGTTCAAAGAAGTCATACATTCACACAAAACACCTGTAATCCTAAATTTTCCAAATGACTACCCCCAAAGCCTAACACATCCTTGAAGTTTCTACTCCAACCTATTATCCATTAGTTACAACAAATTCAACAAGATGTGGGCTAGTATGGAGCTAGAATAGTATCATGTAGATGGCATCAATGTTAGAAGCATCTTCATTTTAGGGTTACTAAAGAACCCAAAATTTATTGTTTCAATTGCATCTTCACTCTTCCAAATTTGGTCATGGGAAATGGCATAAAATTCTCATGAAAGGGGAGGCATGATCCAGAGCAACGTCCTATACATAATTCTACAACAATAATCTATCATGAAAAGAAATATCAATGAACTAAAAGGATGTCTTCCATCTATGACTCTAAGATTCAACAACTAAGTATTTGATTGGAAGTTAACACTCTTTCACAACAACACAGGGAGAAAATCTGTTGTTGTGAAAGAGTGAAAAATTAGTGTTCTACTAGTTGTTAGCTTAGAAACCCTTAGTTCCCAAGAGGCTTTGACATAAATGATGTTGGGTATTTTTATTTGTCTAGGGAACAACATGGCTTGCTAGTGTGGGCTCGATTCAACTCCAAAATGATGCTCATGAACATAATCCCTCCTTATTTGGCCATCCACATGTCTTTTCAACAAAAGCTTTCTTGTTGTGTTGTTTCCTTCCTAAGTTGTTTTGCTTTGTTTTGTTTCATTTTCCTTGGCTCATTATGCCTTTACTTATCTCTAGAGACTTGTCTCTTTGTGCTCCTCATCTAGGAAACCCCAAAACCTCAAGGGGCAACCGATGTGGTATCATTTCACCTAAGCCAAATGAGACAGGAAAAATGAGAAACCTCAAATATTTGAGTGGGAAGTGATGTTGGCTCCTATCATCATTCTACTTAACTAAGAAACCCAAAATTCCTAAGAAGGTTGAGACATAAATGATTGGACCTTTTTAGTTGTCTTGTGCCTGCTTGAGTCCACATGTTCCAGTGTATGCTTAAGAGCATATATGTGTATCCTATTAAAGCTATTGTTTCACATCCTTGGCTTAATGAGCTAGGCCCTTGTTTGATGTGTGAATTCTTATAGTGTATCTCTTAATATAAGCCCTCCCGTGATATGAAAAATCTTCCAAGGGCATTTGGTATAGTGTATCTCTTAATATAAGCCCTCCCGTGATATGAAAAATCTTCCAAGGGTATTTGGTGCTTTAAACCCTCTTATTATATGCAAAATTTTATAGTTTAAGTCGGTGCTCTATTAGGTCCTCCCTTGGTATGCAAAATCTTCTAGCCTATTTAATGTTATATGTATTGTTTTAATATTAATACATTTTTTTAAATGATTGATCTTCATACTATTTTTTAAAATTTTCATGCTAAATATATGTTATAGGCATATATAATGAAGTGATAATGATAAATTATTTGTGCTACTAATTTTTTTTTATCTTACAATTATGTTTAAGCCTATTTCATATTCAAGTAAATGATATTAATTATTAATGTAGAATAAAATCTTGTCATGGGATATCCTATTATAATATTATATTGTAATACAACATATATATGTTATAAGATTAGGTAAAATTATAAAAGAAAGCCTCTTCTATTGGTAATGGAGGTTTTAACAAATTTTCATTATAGCTAAAATTATGGGTTGTTGAAGGTTTTATTGGAGGTTTTCTTGTCGGTGCACTTATATCGATAATGCACACTAGTGCACTCAAATCTATACAATACACATCGATGCCCTAATAATTGATACACATAGGTGCTTCAATATATAATACACATCAATACATATTATTTAATTTTGAAGCCCCAATGCGTATTTAGATACTAAAAGCAAAAGGGAGATTATATTGATAGTATGCATCATGCACACATATTTTGTATGCACAAGGGCTTTAAAAATACATAATATACACCAATGTATATTATATATTTTTGAAGGCCTGGTATATATTTAATATAATGACAACAATGGTGTGTATATTACCTTGTGCGATGTAGGGTCTTATAACAGTTACGATAACAATAATGGACATGGTAATGGTATCATTGAAGGGAATGGTGTTTTTGTTGTCGTTAGGAGAACCAATGCTTTTATTACAAATGTATACACTGATGCGTAAAGCTGCATGAATTGCACCACTACATTTAAAGGCATACAATGCACATATATGTTTTAGTGCTCAATTTTTCCATGTTGCAGTTATGCAAATGCAACGTCTTGTATTGGATATAATGTGTTGTATTGTTTAAACAAATACACCAGTTGATTACATCTTTGTTCACTGTAACAATGTAAATCATTAATATATTTAATCAACAACATAACATTTTACGACACTGGATAATGTAATAAAAGAAGAAACGTGTTTTATTATATACAAATAAGATACCCTTTATCGTACAAAATGGCACAACATGAAGGCCCACGATAATCAAGATGTCAATAAATAATTCTTACAATTATCAACAACATGTCGTCATCTAATTGGGACAATATGTCCACATTAAACAAAATTTCTTATTTTCACAAAAAACATTCCAAAACATACAACTTTTAACATTTAATTTCATTGATCATCATTCATTGCTTGAACTACAATCATTGTTCGAGTTGATTACATGCCTCATTTCTTCATCACTTGTCAGAGACATTGTATTTGGGTTGTTTGGAATGTTTTGTGGATTGGCTTGATTTTGGCAGTTCACCTCTTCATGTTCCATCTACAAACATAAGTAAATTGTAATGAGTATATCTACACTTTTATACTTGAAGAATGGGTATATTTTGCATTAGAAAATTGTTACAGCTGCACTAGTCAGCATAATAATACAAAAATATGTAGTTTATCCAAAAATGAAATTTTGAATCTTGTCCAAAACTTAAACCTCAATATCTAACAAAACATAGAAATTCTTCACAAAGGATTTTGAAAAGACACTATTGGTATAAATTCTATAAAAAATGCCTAAGATTAAACAAAATTTGCAAAACATTAAACATTGGTGATGGATAAAGGCATGCTAGTTGTAAGATTCCTCTTGGTTCTTTGTTATGGTCTGAAATTTCTCGTCTACACCCATCGTTTCGACATCCTCCAATTGTTGTTGGACAATATCATCTACCTTGACTTCCTCAACTACTAATCCAATAGATAGTTTGGCATTTGAAGCAGTTGAAGTGGGTCTTCCGACCAAATCCACAACCATTTGATGAAGAGAAACACACTCAGCTTGAAGGGATTATATTTTCCTCTTTTGACTATGCAAGGTTTCCAGAATGAAGGCATATTCAATATTTATGGTTTCTTCCTAAGAATGCATCCTATCACTCATAGAGAAAATCAAATTCCTATTATGTGTAATAAGATCTTCCTCTCCCCTCAAATTTTTTTGAATATCGGTGGTTTCACACAATGGGAATCTCTCAAAATGCAAGTGGTCCATTTTGAAGGCACCACATAGCATTTGCAAACTCCCCTTTCCACTTCCCACAATTTCCACTAAAAGACTACCATAACCATTTACTAGACCCCTTTCCAACATTCCCTCAAACAAGTGATTGCAGAGAAAAATATTTTCAAAATCAAAGTTTATTCCACATAAACTTGGTAGACTAACCTTTTTGTTTTCTCAGAGAGAGAGAGAGGTGCGTATGAGTCTTCATAAGAAATAGTAGTAATTGAGCCATGATGTCAAGTTTCCCATACCAATCTAGAAAGTGACCTACAAAAGAACCACCAAGCTACCAAATGGGACCTCTAAGTGAACCAAAATCCCACAAGACAGAACCAGAACTTGCCTCAAGACTAGAGGAAATAAAATCCCAATCTGAGCTAATTCATAATAGAGCAAGAATCCATAGAGTCCCCCCTAGTTCCGAGCTAATTCATAATAGAGCAAGAATCCATAGAGTCCCCCCTAGTTCCATTCTAGAATAATCCACCAAATCCATTAGCCCTCCTATAGAATACCCCAAGTTTGATTGCAATTGAGTAGCATGCTTCAACATTAATCATTGAGTGTGAAGGTATTATGGGGGTTATACACCTTGCACATCATGTTCCAAGCTTTAAACACCCATGCCATTTGATGTGCCAATTGGATTTGATGCAAATTATATTCATAACTATGATTTGAAACTTAAGGAATGGGGAAGTCGAATCCCCTCTTTTAGTTCTTAGGACTCCATAATCCAACTAAGAGGACATGTTGGAAAGATGATCTACCTATTTGTTGAGCTCCTTTAATATATGATAATAATAGGTGATTTCAACCCTACTAACTCCCTTTTGTGTTTTCCTAACAATTCTTGCAATATTGTCATCATTCAAAGAGGAATTTCTATGCATTGACTTGATAACTGACATTGAATCCCCAATAACAATTAGGCTTATGTTATGAATTGCATCTAGGAGTTTCAACCCCTAGAAAAGAGCCAATGCCTATCTTGGTTATTTGATGCTCTGCTCAAGTCCCATTCAAAGGTTATTTCTTGATTTCCCTTAGGATCGAGAAAATGTGTCAAATTATTTTACCGATTCATTTTCCCTCTTCTTCATTTCATTAAATTGCACTAATAACAACC
>CBVK0100383842.1:0-16577 GCA_900067695.1 Picea abies | reverse complement strand
TACGCATCTTGCAAAGCAGTTAGGGAGCATATATGTGGAAAAATATATGTTTTTGGCTCTGGATTTATCAAAAAGGGGTTGATAAGCTTGCATAGGGAAATGGAAAAAGGCCCTCAGTGCAAGATAGCAATGGTGAGGCAAATCTTTCTATAACACATGATTTGTTTCATTTTGTGAATAAACAAACTTAATTAAATGAATTTTGGATGTTGAATAACACAATGCTATGCTTAGCACATAAACTCATAAATATGACAGAAATTTGTCAACACACAAAAAACTTGATATTAATAACTTTGGCGCAGTGCGCGAATAAAAAATGCAATAACTAAGACGAGTTTTAGCTCCAATGACATCTGTTGACTTTACATATATAGAGTTTGTGCTCAGACCTCTTCAACTCCTCGGTTTTTGTTGTTATTCTTCTTCACGACTATGTTCTCTCTACCTCTCTGCTTCTTCTTTGCATCATCTGCATCATCTCTCAACTGACTAAATACTCATACTTATATGGACTCCGACTGAGACTTCTTGTAGAAGTATGATTGATTCAACATTAAAGATGACCATTAATATAACTGACTCTTCATCTACTTAACTGAACTCGAGAAGATAAAGATCGACTCAATTTATAATTTCACTCCTTGTCAACTGACTTAGACTTAGTTTGAGTAAATGTGTGACTTTGCATTTGCATACTGACATACAAACCGACTGTATGACAATTTGGTTGACTAAATAAACTAATGATGAGTTAATTGAATGACAAATTGACGAAGACGTAAAGATATCACTGACTTGTAATTACTATTTCCAACACTCTCCCTTAATTAAAAGTAGATGGGATTACAAATTTTACATCAAAATTGAGTTTACAATTTTTTGTCACTCATTTTTTACTGCGTAGACTCCCAAACTATTGCACAGATGTAGAAATGCATCTCTTCCTAAATCTTTTGTGAAAATTTCCACTTCTTGTTATTTTGAAGTGCAAAACTCTAAACATATCTCTTTGTTATTCACCAATTCTCTGATAAAATGATACATTGTATAAATGTTCTTAGTTTTCTTGTGAAACACATGCTTCTTTGATAACATGATGGTTGAATTATTGTCACAAAACACTGTTGTTGGTTCATGTTGTTCCTACAACAAATCTTTTAACATTCTCCTCATCCAAACTGCTTGACAAGTTGTTCTTGTAGCTGCGACGTATTCTACTTCTACTGAAGAAAGAGTCACTATGGGTTGCTTCCTTGATTCCCATGATATCATACAGGTTCCAAAATGAAATTTGTACTAAAAGGTAATTTTTTTGTCATCTATGTTGCCTCCACAATCACTATCATTGTATCCAATGAGTCTAAATTTTTTTGAAATGGAGTATTTAATGACAAAATCTATTATTCCATTTGCATATCTCAATATCCTCTTTCCTGCCTTCAAATGTGATTCTTTGGGAGTTTCCATGAACCTTGAGATTAGGTTCACTCCATACATAATATTAGGTCTTTTCGTTGTGAGATACATAAGAATGCCTATCAGTATTTTAAACAGTGCGAGATCCACTTTGGACCATTTATCTTCATTGCTTAACTTCGATCATGTTATGATAGGTGACAGGGATAATTTTGAATTGATCATATTGAATATTTTCAATATTTCATGCACATACTTCGACTGTGAAATAAATATATTGATTTTCGAATGGTGTACTTCTATTCCCAGAAAATATCTCATAAGCCCCAAATCAGTCATTTCAAATTCATCCTTCATGACTATCTCATAAGCCCCAAATCAGTCATTTCAAATTCATCCTTCATGACTAACTTAAATTCTTCTATGCCAAAATCACCTATAAAAATCAAATCATCTACATATAAGGAAACAATTAACATAATACCTTGTTGATTTTCTTTGATGTATAGTGTTGGCTCACTTTCATTCTCTGAAATTCATTCTGTGTGAGATTAGAATCAATGTGACTATACCAAGCTCTAGGATGTTGCTTTAATCCATACAGTGCTTTCTTTAATATGTACACTTTGTTTTCTTATCCTGGAACCTCATAGCCTTGTGGTTGTTCATCATACACTTATTTTTCTAAGTGTTCATTTAAAAATGCTGACTTTACATCCATTTGATAAACTTTCCACTTGTACTGCGCAACAATTGCTAACACAGTTCTGACGGTGTCCATGCGCGCAACTGGTGCAAAATTTTCATTGAAATCAATTCTAGGTTGTTGTGTAAAACCTCTTTCAACTAAACTTGCATTGTGTTTCTTCACATTTCCTTCTGTGTCTTGCTTTGTTTTATAAATCCACTTGACACTTATCAAATCCTTTTCATTAGGTACATCAACTAATTTCCATGTATTATTGTTCTATGTGCATCTGATTTCTTTATCCATGTCTCTTCATTATACATCATCTTTGATGGCTTCTTCAAAAGTCAATGAATCGTCTATTTGTGAAAACAAAGTAAAAATGAAAATTAATTTGGTGCATCGTCATTATAGATGTCACACAAACTTCTTATCTACCTTGGTAAAAAACTTGCTAATGTTGGATCTGGAGATGTAGAACTACTCAGTCTGCTTGTTGATGTTTGTTGTGCTCTAGGTGTATATTGCACACTTGTTGTTCTCATTGGAGTATTTTACGTTGTGATTTGTGTCACAGTGCTAGGTGAAGAAGGGACTGCGCACTGACATGTGCATGGTGTTTGTATCACTTCTTCTTCTATATCATCATGATCCATTACATCAATAATTTTCATTGTCTTTTCTATACTTCCATCCCATGCTTCATTGTACATGAACTAAAAATTAGTTGATTATGACTTTTCCTGCAATAGGATCATACAACTTGTATGATTTTGCATCTTTAGAATACCCAACATATATACATTTTTGTCCTTTGTTGTCCATATTTCTTCTCATCTCATCTGGAACATGTGTGTATGTGACACAACCAAAACTTTTTAAGTGCGCCACGTTATGCTTCATACCTGTCCATGCTTCTTAAGGAACTCTATTCTTCACACTCTTTGTCATAAATCTATTCAATATGTATACGGTAGTTGCTACTTACTCAACCAATACTCATTTGAAAAATGTTTGGCTGCCAACATACTACATGCCATTTCCATAATGCTTATATTTTTTGTTTATGCGACACCATTTTGTTGTGGTGTATATCCCGTGGTAAATTGCTTATAGATTCCATGAACTTTACAAAATTTTTGAAATTCTCTTGAGATATATTTTTCTCCTCTGTCAGTTCTTAAAAACTTGATGTAATAGCCAATCTTCTTTTCCACAAGTGATTTAAACTGTTGAAAAAAACCCAATGCGTCACATTTATGTTTTAGGAAGTAAATTCATGTCTTTCTTGAGAAATAATAAATGAATGTTAGAAATAAGTATTGCCTCCTACATATGGAGTTTACATTGTTCCACAAATGTTTGAGTGTACAATTTTTAGTGGAGCTTTTTCTCTATAAGACTTTCCAACTGGAAATGATTCTTTGTGTTGCTCGCCAAATATGCATCCTTCACATATCCTTTCTAGTTTTTCAATCATTGGAAAAACTTTTACCATATTCTTTGTGTATAGTATTTTTAGACCTCCAAAGTTCAAATGTCCAAATCTAAAGTGCCATAACCAAGAATCATCATGTACTTCATATTGAAATGTTTCCTTCATTTATGTGCCACTTTCACCTTTCTTCATACTGCACACATTTTCTGATGTAAATGCAGTGTCTAACTATGCACTTTTTTCTTTACCAACAACTAGCGTTGTATTCTTCTTCTTGGTTGGCTTCAATGTCAATGAGAACATTATGTTACTTGTCATATGGATTCTTTCAATAAGTTGATTGCTTGGGCATTTATCCATAATCACACAATAATTATCTTCCATGTAGATTATGTATCCTTTCTATAACAATTGTCCTCTGCTCATCAAATTATGATTCAGACCATAAACATAATATACATCAGGAATAACTTTTTGTTCTCCTTGCTTGGTTAAGATGATTATATTTCCTTTTCCTAAGACAGTTACTTGGGTATCTGTTCCAAGTGAAACCTTGATTTATAATGACTCATCCAAACTACAAAACAATTCTATGTTTGTTTTCATGTGGTTACTGAAGCTGAATCTAAATACCATATGTCACATGGGATTGCTTGAGCAACATTGCATTCAACTGGAGATATTATAGGCATTACTACAATGCGCTCCATAAACATAAGATTGGTTTGGTTATTTATGCTATTTGAATGATCCTGACCTTGCTTGTTTTGATTATATTGTCTCTTTTTGCACTCATATGCATAATGTCCATACCTTTTACAAAAATGCCACTAAATGTTTTTTTTTTTTTTTCAGTTCTTTGACCACTTGGCTGACTGGTACTTGGGTTTTGACCTCTTCCAACAATATTTCTAGGACTGCTACTGCATTCACTCATGACATAAATTCTTCCTCTACATTTAGAGTTATCTCTCCCCCTTCCCCTTCCACAGATTATAGATGACTATCCGGAAAATGAATTTTCTAATGGCATAGTTGACCTATTCAATCTGTGTTCATGATTAATGAGGGAAGCTTGAAGTTCATCTAAACTAAACTGACTCAAGTATTTTCTCTCTTCTAGAATTACAACTAGAGTATCGAACTTAGGGGGAAGAATCCTAAGTACCTTCTCAACAAATTTTATGTCTTCTATGGTTTCACCATGAGACTTAATATGATTTATCAGGCTAATGACATGGGTATAAAAGGAATCTACTAAATCTGAATTTTTCATTGATAGAGTTTCAAAATCTCTTCTAAGAATTCATAGTTTTGAAGTCTTTACTTTGTCCATACCTTCATAAGAGGTTTTAAATATGTCCCATGCTTCCTTGGATTGCTTTGTTGATGCAACTCTTGGTAGTATGCTCTCATGCATGGCCTGATGTATGTAAAACATCATTTTTTCATCCTTCATTCTTTGATCTTTCAAGACATCCTTCTCAGATTATGTGAGGGAATTGTATGTTTCTTGACATGTTGGTTCCACATAAGCATTTTCAATTATCTCCCATACATATTGACCTCAGAATAGTGCCTTCATGGTCAAGGACCACATATCATAATTCTTGCTCGTAAAAGTGGGAGGTTGAAGATTTGAGGTTGAAGCCATATTTTACCTTTCAACAAAGTTTATGCTCTTGAACTTGTTCTGATAAAACCTGCTTTTGATCAACCTTCTTTGATATCAGATCTTGGATCTACCATGCAGGTGGACTACTCTACGCGACACGGTTTCAAATATTGCACACCAGATAGGCTTCGCAATAGTGTTCTCAAAACTAACTGTGCATTGCACATACTACATGATTTGTTGTGCATTGTGAATAAACACACTTAATGAAATGAATTTTGGATGAAGAATAACACAATGTTATTCTTAGCACATAAACTAAGAAATATGACAGAAACTTGTCAACACAGAAAACACTTTATATTAATAAATTTGGCGCAATGCACGAATACAAAATGCAATAACTAAGATGAGATTTAGCTCCAATGACTTTTGTTAACTTAGGCATTATGTATCCTTTATGTAACAATTGTCCTCTTCTCATCAGATTATGCTTCATACCAGAAACATAATATACATCAGGCATAAGTTTTTGTTCTCCTTGTTTGGTTAAGATGCTTATACCTCCTTTGCCTAAGATAGTGACTTGGGTATATGTTCCAAGTGTAACATTGGTTTGGAATGACTCATCCAAACTACAAAACAATTATATATTTCCTGTCATGTGGTGACTGCAGACTGAATCTAAATACCATATGTCACATTGGCTTTCTTGAGCAACATTGCATTCAATTGGAGATACTATAGGCATTACTACAACGTGCTCCATAAACATAGGATTGGTTTGGTTATTTACACTATTTGAATGATCTCAACCTTTCTTGTTCTGATTATATTCTCTCTTTCTACACTCATATGCATAATGTCCATACCTTTTACAAAAATGGCACTAAATATTTGATTTTTCAGTTCTTTGACCACTTGGCTGACTGGTACTTGGGTTTTGACCTCTTCCAACAGTATTTCCAAGACTGCTACTGCATTCACTCATGACAAAAGTTCTTCCTCTACCGTTAGAGTTAGCTCTCCCCCTTCCTCTTTCACATCTTATAGATGACTATGCGGAAAATTCATTTTCTAATGACATAGTTGACCTATTCAATTTGTGTTCATGATTAATGAGGGAAGCTTGCAGTTCATCTAAACTAAATTGACTCAAATCTTTTCTCTCTTCCAGAGTATAAAACTTAGAAGGAAGACTCTTAAGTACCTTCTCAACAACTTTTTTATCTTCTATGGTTTCACCATGAGACTTAATCTGATTTATCTGGCTAATGACATGGGTATAAAAGAAACATACTAAATCTGAATCTTTCATTGATAGAGTTTCAAAATATCTTCTAAGAATTTGTAGTTTTAAAGTCTTTACTTTGTCCATACCTTCATAAGAGGTTTTCAATATGTCCCATGCTTCCTTGGCTTTCTTTGTTGATGCAACTCTTGGGAGTCTACTCTCATGCATGGCTTGATGTATGTAAAACATCATTTTTCCATCCTTCTTTATTTGATCTTTCAAGACATCATTCCCAACTTGTGTGAGGGAATTGTACGCTTCCTGATCTATTGGTTCCACATAACAATTTTCTATTATCTCCCATACATATTGACCTTGAAACAATGCCGTCATGGTCAAGGACCACATCTCATAATTCTTGTCTGTAAAAGTGGGAGGTTGTAGATTTGAGGTTGAAGCCATATTTTACCTTTCAACAGAGTCTCTGCTATTGAACTTGTTCGAATAGAGGTTATAACCTTCTATTGATCAAACTACTTTGATACCATATCTTGGATCTACGACGCGCATAGACTACTCTGCGCAACATAGTTTCAAATACTACGCACCACACAGGCTTCGCGACAGAGTTCTCAAAACTAATCACACAATGCACAAACTGCATGATTTGTTGCATGCTATGAATAAACACACTTAATTAAATGAATTTTGGATGCATAATAACACAGTGCTATGCTTAGCACATAAACTCAGAAATATGACAAAAACTTGTCAACACACAAACACATTATATTAATAAATTCGACACAGTGCACGAATACAAAATGTAATAACTAAGATGAGCTTCAACTCCAATGATTTATGTTGACTTTAAAGACACCGAGCTTGTGCTCAGAGTTCTTCAACTCCTTAGTTGTTGTTATTTTTTTTCTTCACGACTCTATTCTCTACCTCTATGCTTCTTCTCTGCATCATCTGCATCATCTCTCAACTAACTAAAGACTCGGACTTATATGGAATCTGACTGAGACTTCCTATAGAAGTAACACTAACTCAACATTAAAGACAATATCGACTCTTCATCTACTTAACTGAACTCGAGAAGATAAAGATCGGCTCCATTTATAATTTCACTGCTTGCCAACTCACTTAAACTGAGTTTGAGTAAACGTGCGACTTTGCATTTGCAGACTCACTGTTTGACAATTCAGCTAACTGAAAAAACTACTAACAAGTTGATTGACTCACAAATCAATAGATACCTGAAGATCTCACGACTTGTAATTACTATTTCCAATAAGAAGCAGAACAATGTGATTCACATCCTTGACATGAAAATTGGTCTGAACTTAGACACAATAGATTATATTGTTGAAACTCTATCATCTCAGTTCATTATCTTACCCTAACGATCATACCGTTAGAGGATAGTTGTTGTATATGTACTATATATACATTATTGATGTATATATTAATTGAATTGGTTTCGTGCCTTTTCCGCCCTTCTTCATGCCTTCTTGATATTGTTGTTAGTTATATACTTTCTTGCCTATATTCTTAAAAGTAACTTAATAGTGGTATCATAGCACTATAGTTCCTAGTGCATGGTAGTTTATTAGAGCCCTATAGTCTTTAGGGCCTCGTAGATCCATGATATTTTTTCCATCGAATTGAAATGCAGTGAGAGTCTTGAGGGAGAGGAACTCGTGCACATAATAGGAAGGTCGAGGGTTTTGTTCATGCATGGGAAAAAGGGATTTGCTTTGTCAAATGAGATTTATTTGGTGGAAGAAAGTTGTTGGTTTTTCAAAGTCGAGAAGACACCCACTGGTTGTGTAAGCCTCCGTGAAAGATTTGGTGAAGAGAGAGACTGAGGGAAGAAAATTTGTGAAGTGGAAAATATGGGTGAAAAGAAACAATAGGTTGTTCCATGAGAAAAACCACAACCCAAACCAGGTGGTGAGAAAGGCCAAAGCCCTTCTAGTCGAGGCACTAGACTCTCAGACCAAAAACCACAATGTAGAAATTTTGGAACCAGAGGAAGATAAATGGCTTAAGGAGTTCATCCCAAACCATCAACACAGAATAGCCACCAATCTAGTCCAGAAAGCAAGCTGGGAAGTTAGACTAGAAGAACAAGACTTCAAAAAGTGGATGACTACACTGGATAAGCATAGTTTCACTGGATAAGCATAGTTTTTTTTTTTTGCGATGCCTCGAAAGGAAACCCAAGAGCAACTGGTAGGGAAGCGATCATCCTAGACCCTTATCGCACGCTGGAGGTGTCCTTCTCATGGGCACTGGGACATGACACTAACAATATGGCAGAGGCCCTTGCCCTTTGGTAGGGTCTTAGTAAAGCATTAGGTAGGAACATTCAGAACCTGGTGGTCTTTGGAGACTCCAAGTTAATTATTCAGTCACTAAAGATGCAAAGGAGGCCTAATCAGCTTAGGCTAGGACAATTTTTCAGGAAAATTACACTCGTTTTGAATAAGTTCAGGGACATCACCTTCTATCACATCTTACGGGGGCTAAACACCCTGGAAGACACCGAAGCAAACAAAGGGGCCATCATGAACAAGGGTGCTCTGACAGTGAACAGAGAAGAAATGCTTGTACCCATCCATTAGAATGGGAGGATCCTGATTTGATAGCCCGAATAATCATCAGGTCCAATGGACAATGCAAGTCAGCAGAGCGAATATTATCCCTGCAGCCAAAGATACAAATCCAAGAATAGAACTTTGACTAAGTCCCAACACCTGACGTTTTCAATAGCATTACCAGTAAGATCTAAGGAAATCGGAGGGGAGGGCCATACCAAGGCATGGACTACCATCTCGGCAAGACTGTTGAAATTCACAAGGAAACTGTGCATTCATAGACTATATCTCTGGCCGAGGAAACCAGGATTGCAGGAGCAATTAGTCAAGGAAAATTCAGGAATCATATAGGTAGTAGAGAGTTCTGAGATATCACAAATGGCATCCACGGCCAACATCTCTAAGCCTAGGCCAACATTGGAGGAAAGGATCGCAGAGTTGCAAGAGGAGATCAACAAATTGATGGCCTTAGCCAAGGAGTAGGCAGAGATATTGCAGAAACTAGATAACACTAGAGAAAGAAGATGTGAGCTTCTTGACCAGGATCTCATCAGGCTGCGAGAGGAGCTCATAAGCGACTCAAACGCCCAGTTCAAAGATATTGCCAATGTTCATGGATACTTCGATTTCTAGCTAAGCAAGCTTGAAGTCAAAGTAGACAAGCTCTCAGATGAATGGTCTAAAGGAAAGAATGAGAAGGGGAAGAAGGAAGAAATATAAACCAATTAGTTTTTACGCAGTCATTGTAGAAATCTCTTATAGTAGTATAAGGTTATCCTTTAAGTAGTGGCAACTAGGCTTTATCTGGAAAGCCGAACTTCTTAAGATGTAAACCATTCAAAAGATGGTTTTCCATTCCATAATTTAAAAATTATATCTGTTACTGTCAAAAAAAAACTTTGACTTAATGTAAACCTCTTTATGTGTACCCTGTAGAACAGTGTTACAAACTTCCACATGTTAATTTAATAGTGGTAATATTGAAGTGATGTGATCATATAATTCTTATCTAACTGTTCTATGAAATGATTTTTTTGGTTGAAATTTGGTGGTGTATCCTGTAGAACAACATTACTGACTTCCACATGTTAATTTGATATTGGTAATATTGAAGTGATGTTATCATATAGGTCTTGTCTAATTGTTCTATGAAACGATTTTTATGATTGAAATCTGGTGGTGACATAAATCTGTATGAAAACATTATGTTTTGTTGTTTAAAATCCATTTTTAAATGTAGAAATGGATTCAACATGCTGAAAAATCTTTGGGGTACTCTAATTATACAAAAATAATTACTCAAATTTATGGATCTAACAATTTTTTACCGATTTAGAACAAATATCCCTAAGAAAAATCAAAGAAAAATAATCATTTCATAGAACACTTAAACAACTATCCTATAATCAATCAAGCTACATCATTATATTTAACACATTTATAAATTTGTTTTTTTAAATGTGTGTAAAATTACAAAGAGTTAAAATATGTCAAAGGCATCTCTTTGGAAAAACTTGGCAGATTAACAACAAGGCTCAAAGTTATTAACAATCCTCAATTAACAACAACCATTTTATAAAATAGTTGTTACTAGTATACTTATTATAAACTTAATATACTTCTTGTGAAAATTGAAATAAGATGGAAGAATAACTCAATATGAATTTAGATGAGGAGAATAACATCATTTCTCTCCCCTACCAAAACTAAATCCAATTTATACAGGAAACTTATAAAAATTTATTCAGATTCACTACTTATTTCTACTGAAAGTGAAGTTGTGAAAGGTGGTTACAAGAGAGATAATTGTATCTTTCTTTCATGTGAGAGTGTCTTAGCAAATCTACCAAACAATTTCAATAATATCAACATCCCATCCAATCCAATTAACAATTAACACATAAAAATGCTATTATAAATCTTTGAAAATGGTATTTATTGTTTTCAAGGTTGTTTCTTGGGATTAAAATGAAATCATTGTGTTTACCTAGTTAATGCATCCTCATTCGTGCCTTCGTCTCTCACTTGCTCAAACTAGTCATTCTCTATATTTGCTCTTGAAAAAGGATTGTCCAAAAGTGTTTTGCCTATCTCTACCAGGTCTTCCAGATTATTGTTAGTTGAAAGATCGGTTGAGCTTGTATCTCCTGATAACTCAACCTGATCCCAATTATGTAATCTATTAGACCTTTTCAATATTGAGGGTATGCAAACAGAAGTAAATTATACTATGTTCCAATCTCTAAACAAGCATATGACTGAATTACACGAATTACTTAAACAGGGAAGAAGGAAAGGACCTAGATTATTAGATAGTTCTTCTCTGACTTAAAGGCTTGAAACAAGAGGGATGTGTGAATGTCCACCATATCCACACTCAATTGTGAAAACATGTCAAATATGGGCAATTTACCGCCATTGAATAACCATCCAAGAATGCTCCGTTTTGCAGCATCAGTGGCATTGTAACTAGCAATTTTTTGTCCAGTTCTAAGAGAAAGCACCAAAAAAACTTGCAAATATCATGTTTCAAACACATAGTGTCATCAGTTCAGTTCCTTTTTTCAAAGGTCAATGGTAATCAATATTTGGCCGCATGATTTATAAACAAAAAGGTTCATAAATCACCCGAGCTTTCGACAGTGGCAATAAAAAATTTGGATTGCAAAGGGGAGCTTGTTTAGTCACTTGGTTTATTGAAAGTAATGTCTGCAACACATCATTTTATACAAGAACAAATTACACAACATCTAAGAAATCAAAATTTTGATTCAAATCATAGTTACGCTATTCGGAGATGGAAAAATATATACTGGATTATTCGCTGCAACCCCACCCCAACTATGAGGTTGAAGCTTTTGGTATTTCCAGAGGAATATTTTGTTTGGGATTAGTAAGCAGGAAGATATGTTGGAGCTGCAGAACTTCTAATGCAGACATCAACCAAACATGCATCTGTTAACCCATCTTGTTTGGCTTGGAAAAGATGTTTAATATATATCACTCCAAATGGGATTGAACTTTAATTCAAATTTGGATGACTTAGATCACTAATATCATAGTTCAACATTACCTTAAAAGTGGAGAAGATTGCAGGTCTCTCTATTTTGATGTCGTATGTAGTAATCACGACGTTCGTTAGGGTCTGGTGTAATCGTGAATCCCCAAATTCTTTTTCAAGATTTTGTGCAAGCAATCCCCATAATATTTGGGTCCATTCAGAATATTGAATGTCCATCGCAAGAAGTATCTGTAGTGGTTTATTTTCTATTGATTCAATATTGATGTCGCTTAAAGCGGGAAAAGGAGAAGAAACATAAAAGAATGGTTATTGATGTTGTTTGTAACGGAAAAAATAAAAGAAAAACAAATTGTTTGTAATGATTACTAATGTTGTTTGTGAGTTCTTTGACCACTTGGTTGAGTGTTACTTCGGTTTTGAACTTTTACACCAGTATTTTTAGGACTGCTACTGCATCCACTCATGACCGAGCTTCTTCTTCTATCTTTAGAGTTAGCTCTCCCCCTTCCTCTTCCACAACTTATAGATGACTCAGTGGAAAATGCATTTTCTAATGACATAGTTGATCTATTCAATATGTGTTCATGATTAATGAAAGAAGCTTGCAGTTCAGATAAACTAAAGTGACTCATGTCTTTGCTCTATTCTAGAGTCATAACTAGAGTATCAAACTTAGGAGGAACAATGTTAAGTACCTTCTCAACAACTTTTTTATCTTCTACGGTTTCACCAAGAGACTTAATCTGATTTATCAGGCTAATGACATGGGTATAAAAGGAATCTACTGAATCCGAATCTTTCATTAACAGAGTTTCAAAATCTCTTCTAAGAATTTGTAGTTTTGAAGTCTTTACTTTTTCCATACCTTCATAAGAGGTTTTAAATATGTTCGATGCTTCCTTGGCTTCTTTCGCTGATGCAACTCTTGGGAGTATTCTCTCATGCATGGCTTGATGTATGTAAAACATCATTTTTTCATCCTTCCTTCTTTGATCTTTCAAGACATCATTCTGTGCTTGTGTGCAAGCATTGTATGTTTCCTAATCTACTGGTTCCACATAACAATTTTCAATTATCTCTCATACATATTGACCTCGGAACAATGCCTTTATGGTCAAGGACCACATCTCATAATTCTTGCCTGTAAAAGTGGGAGGTTGAAAATTTGAGGTTGAAGCCATATTTTACCTTTTAACAAAGTTTCTGCTCTTGAACTTGTTCTGATAGAACCTTCTTTTGATCAACCTGATTTGATACCAAATCTCAGATCTATGACGTGTGTAAATTACTTTGCGCAACGCAGTTTCAAATATTGCGCACCACAGTGGCTTCGTGACAGAGTTCTCAAAACTAACAGTGCAATGCACAAACTGCACAATTTGTTGCACGCTATGAATAAACACACTTAATGAAATGAATTTTGGATGCATAATAACACAGTGTTATGCTTAGCACATAAACTCAAAAATATGACAAAAACTTGTCAACACACAAAACACATTGTATTAATAAATTTGGCGCAATGCGCGAATAAAAGATGTAATAACTAAGATGAGCTTCAGCTCCAGTGACTTCTGTTGACTTTACAAATACAGAGCTCATGCTCAGATTTCTTTACTCCTCAGTTGCTGCTATTGTTCTTCTTCACGACTTTGTTCTCTCTACCTCTTTGCTTCTTCTCTACATCATCTGCATCATCTCTCGACTAACTAAAGACTCAGAATTATATGGACTCTGAGTGAGACTTCTTGTAGAAGTAATACTGACTCAACATTAAAGATGGATGACTCTTCATTTACTTAACTGAACTCGAGAAGATAAAGATCGGCTCCATTTATAATTTCATTATTTTCCCGCTTAGACTGAGTTTGAGTAAATGTGCGAGTTTGCATTTGCAAACTGACATAAAGACTGACTGTTTGACAATTCAACTCACTGACAAAACTACTAACAAGTTGAGTGACTCACAAATCAGAGGATACTTGAAGATCTCACCAACTTGTAATTACTAATTCCAATAAGAAGCAGAACAATGTGAGGCACATCCTTGCCATCCTTGCATGAAAATTGGTCTGAACTGAGACACAATAGATTATATAACATATAAATAAAAATGGTTTTATAGATTGCATATCCCTCCGGCGGAGACTAGTGCTGTGGAATATAAAACACTATAGACTATACACATTTCGAAAATGATGGATCAGGTTTATCCAGTCTAATTTTTGGTGGCTTTTTGCTCAGATTGGAAGTTTGAAATCTCAAAAAAACACAAAATTGAAGTCAATATACCTTCAGAGACACGGTTTCGGTGGAGAGATAAACTTTCTGCCAAGATATAAAGCTTCATAATGCTCAATTCAAGAGGTGGGGACATTTGGTAAGGTGGGACAATACCCAAAGGTTTGTGCGGTGCATAGTACAGTGTAGAGAGTTCTACCGGAAAATTCAAATGGATGGTAGGATGTAATAAAAAAAATAGAGTCAACCTACTTACTGACTCGGGCCGACCTTGTTGACTCTCTTGCGGCACACATTTCTCCATTTTTCTCAGATGGAAATAGTGCATAATTGGCTCGCCATTACTTTTTCGCATTCCATTCCACAATCTACAGAATTTAGATCTTACCATTTATTCAAGTACATAGATACCTACATTCATTTACAAATATATCAAAATTTAATTAAAAATCTATTTATAAAAATTATTTGGTAGTAAAATTTATGCAAATTTATTCAGTACCAAACATAAATAATTGTGTAGTTATTTTTTTAATAACTTTGACTTAATGTAAACCTCTTTATGTTAATTTGATAGTGGTAATATTGAAATGATGTGATTATATAGTTCTTGTCTAACTATTTTATGAAATGATTTTTTTGGTTATGTTAATTTGATAGTGGTAATATTGAAGTGATGTGATCATATAGGTCCTGTCTAACTGTTTTATGAAATGATTTTTTTGGTTGAAATTTGGTGATGTACAGTGTAGAATAACTTTATTGACTTCCACATGTTAATTTGATAGTGGTAATATTGAAGTGATGTGATCATAGGTCTTGTCTAACTGTTCTATGAAATGATATTTTTGATTGAAATCTGGCAGTAACATAAAGCTGCACGAAATCATTATGTTTTGTTGTTTTAAATCCATTTTTAAATATAAAAACGAATTCAACATGCTGAAAAATCTTTGAGATACTCAAATTATACAGAAATAATTACTCAAATATATAGATCTAACATTTTTTTAAAGATTTAGAGCAAATATCCAAAAAAAAATCACAGAAAAATAATCACTTAATAGAACATTTAAACAACTATCATATAATCAATCTACACCATTCTATTTAACAAGTTTTTTTAAATAATCAAGCTACATCATTCTATTTAACAAGTGTATAAATTGTTTTTTTAAATGTACGTAAAATTACAAAGAGTTTAAATATGTCAAAGGCATCTCTTTGGAAAAACTTGGGAAAGTTTTTGTTCGAAACTGGTCGTCAAATACTTTAGGTTTTAAATGCATGTGTATATCTCTCGTCTTGCCACGTGGTTGGGTATGGAAAGGTTACATAATTCCATATCTCCTTTCAAACTGTCGAACATGGAATATTTTGATAATATATTTGATTTGATTTAATAAATAATAATTATATTTTAAATTGTTATTAAATTTAATTAACATTTTTAATATTTAAATATTTTTTTCATATGTAAGAAGATATTAGACTTTATTAGACTTTAGACTTGCAAATCATATCAGGTTCATATGAGACGCGGTAAAGCAACATTTTTTTCCCACCATATCAATGGTCATATTACTATATTAATAATTTTTAAAATCTAGAAGGTACAAGATAAATTAACAACAAGAATCAAGACTCAAAATTATTATGATAAGGCTTAAAATCATTAACAAGGATATAAAGCAGATTAACAATAAAATTCAAAGTCATTAATAATAGCAATAATCACTTTATAAAATAATTATTATATACTGCTGCTTGTGAGAATTAAAATAAGATGAGAGAATAACTCAATATAAATTTAGATGTGCGGAGAATAACAACATTTCTCTCACCGACCAAAACTAAATCCAATTTATCCAGGAAACTTATAAAAATTTATTCAGATTCGTAGCTTTCTGCCAAACAATTTCAATCTTGTGAAAGGTGGTTACGAGTGGGATGATCGTAGCTTTCTTTCTTGTGAGAGTGCCTGAGCAAATCTGCCAAACAATTTCAATCATATCAACATCCCATCGAATCCAATTAATAATTAATACATAAATATTTGAAAATGGTATTCATTGTTCTCAACGTTGTTTCTTGGGCTTAAATTAAATCGATGTGTTTACCTAGTTAATGCATCCCGGTTCGTGCCTTCGCCTGTCACTTGCTCAAACTGCCCGGTCTCTATATTCGCTCTTGAAACAGGATTGTCCAAAAGGTTTTTCCCTATTTTTACCAGGTCTTCCAGATTCTTGTTAGTTGAAAGATCGGTTGAGCTTGTATCTCCTGATAACTCAACCTGATCCCAATTATGTAATCT
>CBVK0100383816.1:0-13447 GCA_900067695.1 Picea abies | reverse complement strand
TGTTAAAGGAGAAGATAATTGGACAGCCAGTTTTAGTTCTGCTAGATTTCAGTAAAACATTTCAAGTGAGATGTGACGCAATTGGATTCGTGATTGGAGAAGTCTTAAGTCAAGACAGTAGAACAATTGCATACTTCAGTGAGAATTTGAATGATGCCAAAAGAAATTATTCCACGTATGATAAAGAGTTTTATGCAGTCATACAAGCATTGAAGAAATGGAGGCACTACCTCGTTCCGAAAGAGTTCATTTTGTATAGCGACAATTGAGCCTTACAATTTATAACCAGACAAGAAAAATAGAACCAGAAGCATGCAAAATGGGTTGAATTTATGCAAAATTTTTCTTTTGTTATAAAGAACATTTATTGAAATGCTAACAAGGTTGTTGATAAATTGAGCAGGAAATGTTTGATTCTGCAGGAGTTTCATGTGAAGACCTTAGGTTTTGATAGCCTTAAATAAATGTACAAAGATGATTTAGATTTTAAGGATGCTTATGAAGCATGTGAGAATCCTGTTCTGAGAGACAGAAGCCAATGGATTGAATATTTAATTCAATATGGATTGTTATTCAAAGGAAATAAGTTATGTATCCCGAAGAGTTCTATGAGAGAAAACCTTTTGAAGGAAAAACATAGTGGAGGATTGGCTGGACATTTTAGCCATGACAAAACATTTGCGTAACTGAATAGTTTGTATTATTGGCCAGGGATGAGAATGGATGTCAGTAAGTTTGTCAATAGATGTATAATTTTCCAGTATGCAAAGAGGAAAAGATAGAATACAAGGTTGTATCAACCATTGACAATACCAAAGAGGTCATGGGACGCGTTAAGCATGGATTTTGTGCTAGGATTGCCGAGGACATAGAGATGTTGTGATTTCATATTCGTGGTAGTCAACAGATTCTCAAAAATGGCATATTTTATTCCATGTCAGAAAACCAGTGATGCAACACACATTGCAAATCTGTTTCTCAAAGAAGTTGTTTGACTTCATGGTTTACCCAAGAGTATTGTTTCGGACAGAGATACCAAATTTGTTGGTCATTTCTGGAGGACAATATGGAAAAATATGGGGACAAATTTATCTTTTAGCTCAACATATCACCCTTAGATAGATGGACAAACTGAGGTAGTAAATTGAAGTTTAGGGGACTTATTGAGAATTTTAGTAGCTGAACATCATAGTTAGTGGGATCAGATTCTACTGCAAGCATAATTTTCATATAATGACTCACCTAATCGGAGCATAAGACATAGCCCATTTCAAATAATGTATGGAATGCATCCAAGAGGAGTATCTGAGTTGAGAGACTTAGAGAAGAATGAGTTCAGGAGTGTTGGAGCGGAAGATTTTGTAGCAGGGATGTAGGAGCTCCACAGTAAGATTAAAGAGAGGTTGCAGAGTTCCAACCAGGAATACAAAAGCAGAGTAGATCAACACAGGAGAGAGATTCAATTTGAAGTGGGAGATTTGGTCTTAGCACATCTAAGAAAAGAAAGGTTCCCAAGGGGATCATATAATACGCTAAAAATGAAAAAGATAGGGTCGTGTAAGATTTTACGAAAATTTGAGGCAAATGCTTATGACATAGAATTTCTAGATGATGTGGGCATATCACCCATATTCAATGTAGTAGATCTGTACCCTTACAGATAAGATGAATCAAAAGGAGACGAGAATCAGAAAGAAGTTCAATGGGTCAAATAGATGCACGTAGCTGAAAAGTCGCATATGGAAAATATCATTGATCAGAGAGTTGGCAAGAAGACCCGTAGGAAGACATATTTTGGATATTTGATAAAATGGAAGAGACACCCGATTGAGGATGTCAGTTGGGAAATTGAAGAAGATATCTAGAAACATGGACAGACGGTGTATGAGCTGATGGATAGGAGTCCATGAATTTTTCAGCTAGAGGAGTATGATGCAGGAGCATCGCCAACAAAGTGAAAATGGAGGACAGTTGGATATACACCAGTGTGCATTTTGAAGACATTTAAATTTCAAAATAAGGACATTAATGTAATAGCTGGAAGGATGTAATTGTTCTTAATTTTTTGGGGGATTGTAATGAAGATCTTAAGTGTTTCTCTCATCTGGCGGTTGAAGGAATTTAATCTAATAAATGTAAAATAGTTGTAGTCTTTAATTTCTGTAAGATAGCTTAGAGTTGTAGGAGGGAAAACTCAAGAAATCTCCCTTGTATATGTATTGTATGATATTATTCTCAATTGTAAGAGTAGAATTTGTAGAGAAAGAGAGAATAGGAGAGAAGAGAAGCACATAGACTCTAGAAGTTGTATAAGCATATAGTTGCTTCTATAGAAAATGTGTGCAGAAGCACTTGAATTAATATAAGAAGGCTTTAATCCAATTTCATGGTTTTGTTATGGTTACTATTTGCATCTATTGAATGGTGTGTTTACAGTTTTCTTATATTCTATGTTATGCATTTGTTTCAATGCCTTATGTGTATGATTTCATGTTGAATGTATGAAACTTGTGAGAGGGAGAGTACAAGTTTCAATTTCTTCTCGTCCTAAGAATTCCTACAAGGAGTGTAGTGAAGTTCCTCAAGGAGTGCATTGACAAGATTTTTTTGTTTTACCTCAGAAAAGATCAAGAGAAAATAGAGTTGTTCTTATACCAACAGAAGTGAAAATATAGCACAAAGCCATGCAAGGTGTGCACAGGCCAGGTTGAAGTCTTGGACTTTTCCAACCAAGTGAGTGGTTGAAGAACTTATGTCACAAGGAGTGTGCAAAGTTGGGAGATATCAGATAATAAGAGATAATTGTGAGGGCCGCAAGGAGTGCGTGCAAGAATCCCTTTGAATCTTTGAGTTTGCAGAAGAAACCAAGCTCAGTAGGGGAAGACACTTGGAAAGTTCAAAGGAAGGACGAGGGTCGAAGTCACCTCGCAGAAACCAAGATCAGGAGGAAATATGCCAAGTAATTTGGTGAGGAGTCTTTGAGAACCTAAACGGACAGTTGGAATTCTTGGAGGGAGAAACATCGATTTTTTGTGGACCGTTGGATCTAGTAGATCAGTGGAGAGGAAAAGACTATGTGTCTTTCAACACTTGCAATATCAGGAGATATAACAACGGTTAGATCCCGAGGAGTGTTAGCCATCGATTGGGTGCTCCAAAATATCATCATTTCAGAAGTTGGGAGTGTGGAGGAAGCTATTTTTGGGAATCCCCAATACGCGAAATCCTGACGTGATGTGGACCGTCAGATCGTGGGAGGAATTGGGACCATTGATCTATGGCGGGGACATTTTGGCATTTTGGATATCGGGAAAAGGGAGAAAAGCTACATCGTAATTCCATGACTTGCAAAGTCCCGACGTGCTCAAAGGTTGGGCCCCGGGTCACAACTGAGGGTCACACCAGGAGAATTTAAGGAAGGATCTAGAGACCCTTATCCCATTTCAGGGTTTCAAGAATCATAGGAGTAGGGGTGACTCGCAACGAAAGTCCCAAAATCGAAAAACCCGATGCACCTTTTGGAGTTAAGGTTGTGGTCACATCGGTGGTCACGTGGAGTGGAGGCTCATGTCTAAGTGCATGTTTGTGCAGGTGGAGCTTAGAAAAGTACATGTGTTCATTAAGTGTTGAAGGTTCCAGTGGGAATTGAGAATCCATTTCATCTTGGGAATTTGAATATCCAAAGATCGGGAGGTCAAGCCAACCCTACTGAGGTGGGGGTGTGCGTCAATACACATGTCCATTAGGGTCACCACAATTATTGGCTTACTTTCTTGGCCATTTGATCATGTTGCCATCTATCCCTTCGGGTGTGTTTAGTGGGGCAAGGAATTGCAATTAAAGACATGGGGGGAATATTATAGGTATAACTTAGTGTTGGCTCATTAAGGAATGGATAACGGTTATAGGGAAGAGTAACTTTTCATGAAAATAATGACGTGGGAACAAATGTCCAATGATGAGGTGAGATGAGTTGAGGAAATAATGTGGGTGGTAGGGATGGATGAGGTAAGTCAGTGTTGGAGGGTGAAAGGTAGAGTGGGTGGAAGAGGTGGATGTTGTGCATGCTTGTTTATTTTCTCCCCGCTACGCCTGCTTTTCCTTGTTCAATGCATTGGGTGGGGCAAGGAATTGCAATTAAAGACATGGGGGGAATATTATAGGTATAAATTAGTGTTGGCTCATTAAGGAATGGATAACGGTTATAGGGAAGAGTAACTTTTCATGAAAATAATGACGTGGGAACAAATGTCCAATGATGAGGTGAGATGAGTTGAGGAAATAATGTGGGTGGTAGGGATGGACGAGGTAAGTCAGTGTTGGAGGGTGAAAGGTAGAGTGGGTGGAAGAGGTGGATGTTGTGCATGCTTGTTTATTTTCTCCCTGCTACGCCTGCTTTTCCTTGTTCAATGCATTGGGTCCACCTGTCCATTAATGCTACTATGAACCTTGAAGGCTCAATCCTTTCATTTAGTTCAAAAATGAACATTTTCTGAACCTTGAAGGCTCAATCCTTTCATTTAGTTCAAAAATGAACATTTTCTTTTGTATTTTTGGCAGCTTATCCTAGATATTTTTCACCTCTTGAACTGTGGCCTGAAACTATGAACTTGGACTGACCAACCATTCATTAATTTTTAATAAATTAATCTGGCTCATCTCTTGGATGGGCACCTGAGTAGCTTCCTTGTTCTTTTTGGAGCTTTGTTGGTTCATTTCTATCTCAATATGCCCTAAAGACTATAATATATTACTTCCTTTGAACTCAATCAATTGTTTATTTAATGATGGAAATGCCTCTAGAGAGGCCTCTTTTACATATCTGAAAATTTTCTTGCCTTCTTCTAGATTTGTTTCCCAGACTTTTAGGGCCATTTCGCCTCTTACTTGCTCATAATGAGAGAGAAGAGGAAAACCAGAGGCATTAGCTTTCTGCATCCAAATGAGAACCTCTTGAAACTTAGACCGGGTTGAGTAGGCCTCTTTTTCCTTGACCTGAATATATTTTAAGGAAAGGTCTATTACCTGATAACATTTTTGAATAGCATCTACTTTTTGATAGAGTTATTGTTGGGAAATTTCCATCCTCTCATTTATTTTTTATGCTTGAGATTTGAAGGATGAAATTTCTATCGTTGTGCTCTCTGTTAGGGTCAATCTAGTTTGCAGTTTCTCTATCAACTTGTCACATTGAGTGACTAGAACTTGGTTGGTTTGTGAACTCTTGTAGAGTAGGTCAATGTTATCTTGTAACTACTTAATTTGTTGTTGATGGCTAGCCCTGATTTTCTCAAAGTCTTGGTTCATCCTGCTTATGACATTGTTCTCTGTAGTATATATCTCAATTTGCAAATGTTCTACCAAGAGGAATTTTTGTCGTAGTTTTTCGGTCAAATTGTCCACTAACCATTGATTGGCAGTGGAAAAATCCCCCAACGAACCTACAACTTATTTTACAAACTATGGACCATCATGATCTTTCCCGTCATATACCAGCGTTTTCCTCTTAGTGATAACTCCATCCTTTTGGTGATATTCCCTCTTCATGATGGCTTTCCATTTCTTTCTAAAGAAGAAATGTGAGGTAGGCATCTCTTCGGGAAAAATAGGAGTGAGATCATCTACGAAAATAAGTTCGGAACTATGATTTCCAAAGTTGTTTTGTAAAGGGTTTAATGAAGTGATAGGTGAACCAATTTTGGTGGAAGGTTCTTGTCCTGTTTTATTCAGGGTGCCAATAGGGGTAGTTGGTGTTGAATGAGGGACAACTTGTCTTGTGTTCATGAAGTCTTAAAACTGATCCATTACTTGTGGATCCTTCAGTCCTGCTAGTGATGCTCTTATCTCATGGAATAACACTTCTGGGCCTTTTGGGACTTCCTCAGCTTTATGTTTAGTGGAGGAACTTGGCTCAGATCTTGTAGGTCTAGCCTCCTGTGAAGGAGGCATGATATTTGACTCTCCATGTAATATCTTGGGTAAAATATTCCACCTATGTTTTTGAATGCTGATGAAACCATCTTGTTGGTCTAGGGGCGGGGTTTGGAATATTCTTCAGACTTCTTCATAAGATCTAACTTCCCTAAACATTTATTCAAAATGGGAATTCTCATCTATGTACCTCTTCATGTTAAATTGATATAGATGGTTTTCCACTATCTTATGTGGATCATGCTTCTTGAAATCAATGTCAACTAATTTGAAATCCTCCAGGGTTGCGGCCTCAACTTTAGAGTGCCGAAATCTAACAATGTAAACATCCCAACCTGAATGGGGAAAGTTGGTCAGACCTTTTTCTGTGTTGCTTTTAACCCTTTAATGATACCTCATGCCATTGTGTGGTATGCCACTTCTCTACAGACCATCCTTTCAGTTAAAAAATGTGGGAGGGGATGAGGAGGAACCAAACAACCAAAAAATATGATATAGGATAAATTATCCTCAATGAAGAAATCAGTGATCTTGCCTAGGTTCCCCATAATCCTATCTAAAATCTAGAGAGGTTGGTGACCATAAATGGCTATGTGAACAGGAACTATGACATTGTGACAGATTTCATAAAATAAATCCTTGGCTTTTGCCTCCCATAACTTGGAGTGATACAAATGAATAGGTTCAGAACTAGTTAGGGTCCAACTCGAGTTCATTAGGGGAAAAGGGGTCAAGAAACAAATGGCATCCACAACATATGCCGACATGTAAAAAGGGGCAAGTTTCCATTTTGATTTTTCTAATTTATAATGAATTATTTCCTTGGCCAAATTATTCGACAACATTTTGGCCCAATTGAAAGTATAGCCCTCGGCTACCTCATTCATAATGGCTACCCACTCAACCGAGAAATGTGTAGGGTTCTTCTTCCTGATCAAGAGATAGAGAATCATGGCTACATATAGCATATGAGAGTCCAAAGACATCATGGTGTACATGCCATGTGCATAGGCTCTGAACTTCTCTGGATGTCTGTTGGAAGTGGGACAAAGAGGAAAGAAAGGCTATTTTGGGAAAGAAGGCATGCACAAGGGAAGTGACAGCTAGAAGGAAGAGTAGCACGCGCGCATGCATGGAAGACCTAATGATGTTAGGGTTAGGGTTTTTGCAATACATTGTAATGGTTGGTGATCTAGAAACATATAAATATAGATACCTAGGTCTCATAGAGGGAGACAAAGAGGAGATCTAGCGGAGAAGTAGAGACCAGAGGAGTCATGTTTTGATAATGAGTTGTCATATTTTTCTATATGACCTAAGTTTGTAAGCTATTGAGCTAGAGGGGAGTAAGGAGGGTGGATATTGAGGGTTAGATCATAGGCTAAGGATCCTAGTGCAATATAGTCCACCTTACAATAAATCTCGACCTGACTGAGAAGAGTTGTAAAGCACGTGACACTGTAGTTTTGGAACTACTATAATAAAAGAGCTAAGAGACAAATATTTGTGGACATATCCCAAGGGGGGGTGAACCATGGTAAAACCTATGTTATGTGATTGAAGTCAAGTATTTCCTTACTATATTAAATATTTGTTGATTTAATAAATGAATGAGTTGATTATATTTCATGCATAATCGAGAATGACATTTTATTGCATTAATAAGTTAAGTAGAACCCTCAGTGCACATTCCTCAAATATCCACTCAATCCTGGGATGAAAACACATGAGTATTGCAACCACCCATTAAGACTATCTCTAGTGAGAGCGCACACTGCACTTCATGCATTGTGTTTCCTTCTGGTTCACAAGGAGGGACGATAGTTTTAGAGGCTTTGTTCGAACCCCAAAAATACATGAACCCTAGGTCAATCAAGATAAATATATAAACTCAAAAAAATAAATAGAAACCAACAAATGGTCCTTTTTTTAGGATGGAAGGAACTATAATATTCATTTTTCACCACCAGACCCAAGTCCAATCATGGAGCGAGATATTTATCGCTTGGCGTCGCGTCAGATGCTAGGAATAGAAAGATGAATGCATCTATATTTGAAGGATATCTTCACGACCTATAGGATACCATCTCCAACCTATGGAGAATAACATTACAGGTTGTTGCATACTATTGGGACATAGCTAACGTTAAGGCCACTCGACATGTGATGTGGATCGAGGTGTGGAAGGAACCCAACAAGCAGTGGCTACAATTGCGCTATTGCATCACGGAGGGAGACATAGAAATGGCTATCTAGGATTGGGAAGATGACTAGAGGATTCTAGTACTTACTCAAGACATACCTACAAGGACAGAGGATGAGGAGGCAAGGAAGGAACATACAAATTCCAAGGAGGCAAGGCAGGGAGAGACATAGCCTCAATGCCCAAGAAACCAAGGACAAGCCAAACCAAAAAAAATCAGATGAAAGAAGGGACAGCTAAGACAGGAACCCAGAAGGGGAAGAAGAATAATACCCAACCACCCCAAGTATAGTAGAAATAGGTCGAGGAAGTGTAGGGGATTACACTAAGTCCTAATCTACAAGATCCATGCTCGACTAAGAAGCCAACTAATCAGACATGCACAATAAGATGAAGGCACATAGAACACATCTAGAGTACACGATCACAAAGGATGATGCATAAATGATAGCCCAAATGGTCCAGGATCATACATCCGAGGATTTTTAGAATGTTGTGTGCCACAGGGATAGAATTCAAGAAGAGATGGAAGACATGATACAATTCCTCAAGAAGATCGGGGAAGCACAGGTAGCTGACAACAGCATAGGAACATGGTCGTTGGCATCACAAAAGGGAGGAGAACCATAAATAAGTGAGCGGTATACAATCCACAAAATACAGCAGCTGAGTGAAGCATTTCACATTACACCCAACACGTTGTGCATGGATGATATCGTGGGGAAGACACCCCTAAATGAATTAGCTCAACTCCAATTGGTATTGTCGTAGATACCATCCAAGGATCTACATAAACTACAAGTTAGTGTTACCCAGGAGGTATAGTCTCATGCAAGAACAGACACAACCAAATTACAATAGATGAAGGATAAACGGGATGAGCTAGAATTGATATATGAGTAGGACAAGCTTGAAACCCAAGAGGAGAGGGAAAACATGAACGGGTTGGAACAAAAAATGGTCGGAACTTATGAGAATATTCCAAATACCGTGCAAAGGGCCAAACTCACCGCAACCAATAAGATTGATCATATTGCACAGGAAATCAATCAATATCAACAGGAGATTGAGAATCTTCATGAGAAGCTCACATATACCACTCCACTGGAGGTAATGGATAAAAGGAAGCAAGAGACAACATAGTAGATATAAGAGATAAAGTGACAAGTCAATGTAGTAGCCGACTTGTTCGACAAGGAAGTATAGCTCTGGATGAAGCTAGAAGAAGATCAACAGGTCTAGAGGTGGGACGAGGAAGAAAAAAGGATAAGAGAAATTATCTAAGACCTCAAGCAGAGGCAGAAGACAATGTCCATCATGGAACGCGTCAAAGGGGCGTAGGATATGAAGAAACTACAGGAATAACTCACCACTACACAGAAGCAGAAAAAGGAGTGTCAGGCTCTCCAGGAACAAGTGGAAGAGGTCATTGCATGGATAAAGGAAGCTAAGACATATATGGCACAAACCCAAGCAGAGTGTGTAGGGTTGATCAGTGACGAGATTGCAGTGCAGACAGTAGACACACTCAAGGAGAAGACCACGCGGGCTCAAACACAAGCATCGGATCTCAAGGAGAAGTTCTAGGAAATCACTAGGGATATCAACAAAGTGCACAAAGGTTAGGTGGCTCGGGATGAGCCACATGTCAGTGTTCAGGGCCTATTGGAAGTAGGCCAAATTGGAAAGAAAGGCTATTTTTGGAAATAAGGCATGCATGAGGGAAGTGACAGCTGGAAAGAAGAGAAAGACGAGCCACATGTCAGTGTTGGGGGCTTGTTGGAAGTAGGCCAAATTGGAAAGAAAGGCTATTTTGGGAAATAAGGCATGCACGAGGGAGGTGATAGTTGGAAAGAAGAGCAGGATGTGCGCATGCATGGAAGACATAATGATGTTAGAGTTAGGGTTTTTGCAATACATTGTAATGGCTGGCAAGCTAGAAAATTATAAATATAGATACCTAGGTCTCATAGAGGGAGATGATGAGTAGAGATAGCAGATAAGTAGAGACCAGAGGAGTCCTGTTTTGATAACGACTTGTAATATTTTGCTATATGACCTAAGTTTGTAAGATATTGAACTGGGGGAGTAAGGAGGGTGGATCTTGAGGTTTAGATAGCAGGCTGGGGAGCCTGGTGTGATCTAGTCTGCCTCACAATAGATCTCGACCCGACTAAGAAGAGTTGTAAAGCGTGCGGTGCTGTATTTTTGGAACTAATATAATAAAATATCTAATATCCAGATCTTTTTGTACATATCCCAAGGGGGGTGAACCACGGTAAAACCTATGTTATGTGATTGAATGCATGTGTTTCCTTACTGCCTTCAATAGTTGTTGATTTACTAAATGAATGAGTTGATTATATTTCATGCATAATCGGGAATGGTAGTTTATTGAATTAATATGTTTAAGTAGAACCCTCAGCACACATTCCTCATATCTCCACTCAATCCTAGGCTGCAAACACATGAGTATTGCAGCCACTCATTAAGACTATCTTGGGTGAGAGTGTGTAGTGCACTCTATGCACTTTGTTTCTTTCTGGTTTACCAGGAGGGACGATAGTGATCCATCAGGATTTTTCGAATGACTTATGGTTGAGTTTTTTTAATTTGCATGAATTAATTGACCACTGGGAAACTTAATGAAAGAACGAGAAAAGAGAATTAATTATATAGCCATAGACATATATGCAAATCTGAAATGCAATGAAAAGCAGCAAACCATAATACACAGGTTGATAACGGAGTTCGACACAACTTTGCCTACGTCTCCGGGCCTTTTCTCTGTGAGGGAGGCTTCTTTATTTCTGTTCAAAATCTTAATGGTACATCAGTACAATGCTGAATGGATTCCAGACTAATTTGGTCATGTTCTCCCAAATCTCTAGAATCTTGCACAACTTACGACACCTGAAACGGATGTCCGAAGCTCTCAGAAATCGTCCGACAGCATCTCCTCCTCAACAGCTTCCCTGCCTCAAACTGGCTTTGACTTGGCTTTGCCTCAGCATCTCTGCTCTGAATTGCTCACCAAAATCTGTCCCCATGGCCTCAAACATGCCTTGGTTAAATAGTGGGAAAGTTGGTTGCTCATCCCCAACTTCCTCCCAAGAATTAGGCTCTAAAAAATCCCAATAACTCCCAAAAATGAGTTAATTACATTAAAAATGGCTTAAACAATAATTAAAACCCAAAGTGGTTATAAAAACCCACTTTCAACTATAATATAGTTGCAAAAACGGGCCTAGCCCCTTAACTCTAGGTGCGCGCTCCTTTTCTTGGTCACATGCAGCTTCATGTGGCCACGCGCGGGCCACCCCCCTAGCTCCTGGTCACATCGGTATATGGCATATGACCGTGGCTTTGGTTTAAACTCCATTGAAAATGCATGCCAATCGTCACGGTTACATATTTAACCATAAAACCGACGGTTATAACCATAACACAACTGGCATTAACCCTGCGTGCTATACTATGGTTATATATATAAATAAACCACGAGTTAAAACATTATAACTGGTAAACAAAACGCAAAGAATCGCGCACATGTAACAGTTATAACCGCTTAAATATTGGAACCGCGCCATCCATTGTATATTCGCACCGGGTCATATGGTTTAAACACATGGTTGACAATAGAAACGGGGTCGGCCTTTAAACACGATATGCAACTTTAAATACAATAACGCCCGCACCTTGTAACAAGCACCAACACATGGCATAGTGGTCACGGGTCTTTGTTAAAACGTTGCCAACGGGGAGGTCACTAGTTCGAATCCGGTCCTCGACACGAAAATTTTGATAATCAAACCAATTAGACAAATACCGAGGTGCCACGTGGCAGCTCGTGATTGGGCCACGTGGCACCCTTACATCCAACCGATGCATGCCACATGTCGATCAATGATTCGTCCACATCAACCAACCACGATATGCGGTGTGTCCATCGTTGATTCGCCCACGTCATCTGCCACGTCATCTCGTCGTACAGTCCAGTCATCATGCTATGTCAGCGCCATACTACCACGTCGATATGCTGCGTCAGCCCTGTCGTATGCTCTGTCATCCTGCCACATCATCTACTGAAGTCACCCGTGCCATGTGTCACCCTTCCAGTGGTGACACATGTCACCTTGGGATTGGTCCAGTCGTACGCCAAAAATGCCAAAATTGCCTGACACGTGTCACTGCCTAAGGCTGCCACGTGTCATGTACGGACCTGCCACATGTCATCGTACATACCTACCACATGTTCTGTACGAACTGACACATGTCCTGTACAGAATCTTCCACGTGTCATCATACGGACCTACCACATGTCCTATACGGACTGTACAGACAGGTACAGTCAGCATCCAAAATTTTGCATGTTTGGCTTGGCGGACAGAATGCGATATCTTCTCCATACAGACTCCGTTTGACAAAAACATTATACCACCAGAATCAGGAAGACGAGACGGACGCAATGGTGTTGGTTTCGTCGGATTCTGAGCACTTTCATTTTTGAGCATTTTCCATGCCTTGATAGGCTTCTGAATCCGATTTCGAATTAGATAGTTTTAGAGGCTTTGTTGGAACCCCAAAAAGACATGAAGCGTGGGTCACTCAAGATAAAGATATAAACTCAGAAAAATAAATTGTAACCACCAATGTCCCCACTAGGTTTTGACTATATCATGATCATTTCTAGCATATTGGGTGCATTCCTTTCTCTCAAACTCTAGAAGGAATGCAACATTGTAAGTGTATTTAGGAGTAGGGGAAAGTTTGTACATTACTTGTAGGTGTTATGGTCGAAAAGAGCCAATGGAGACCTACTGGTGGTTGATGATGCTCCTGGTCTAGATGTCAACATGTTCCAAAGCCTAGCTTATCATATCGTTATAGGGCATGATTCTTGGTCGTGCAACGATCTTATGCAGCTCCGACTGTGTTACATGCCTGAGCTGAGCTATATAGGAGTCGTTGTCTTCTTTGTTAGGATATTTAGACACTTAGGAGTTAGTTAAGATCTACTTGGTCTAATGCATCATTAGGTAAAAGTGTGTTTCTTAGTGTGTTTCTTTAGTATGCACTAGTATGCATTTGTAGTTAGGAAATCCGACGGTCACGATATGTTCCCGACATATACTGATCCGACAGTTCATACTCTCCTCGATATTAATGCCCAGGGATGATTTTAAGGATGGAAATTTATTTTAAAATGTAGAAACCTTGGCGAATCTTACTAATCCTTCATATGCCAACTATAAATGATTGACGATATTTTTGTAAAAATATTCAAATTTCTAAGGATTTTATATAGTTTTT
>CBVK0100383814.1:0-18463 GCA_900067695.1 Picea abies | reverse complement strand
TCCCAAGTTGTTCTTAAGGGGGGATGTTAGGATATTTAGACACTTAGGAGTTAATCAAGATCTACTTGGTCTAATGTGTTGTTAGGTAAAAGTGTGTTTCTTTAGTATGCATTAATATGCATTTGTAGTTAGGAAATCTGACAGTCATGATATGTTCCCAACATAGAGTGATCTGATGGTTCATACTATCCTCGATCTTAATGGCCATTGATCTATGGATTAACACCCGATTGGTCCATGATCTCTATTTAAAGAGCATGGAGGGTCATTTGTCGGATGATCGATTTTGAGAAACTCTCTTGTAAAATCTCTCTGTAATATTTTTCTTTGCATTAATAAACTGCTCCAAGTGGTCAGGTTGGTTGGGGCCGTGGATGTTTCCCTGTAGGGGTTTTACCATGTGAAAACATCGTTGTGTTTATCTTTGATCTGGTTATTTGAGTGGTTACTGAAGGTGTTCATCCTCTATTGGAATACTTGTGTTGTCGAACATTCTTCAACAGAGTCATCCACGCAGTTGATGATCTCATGCTCTAAGACATCGAAGACCTGTGTCCAATTTTTAATGGCGTCCACAACTCGCGGAGTTGTGTCTAACAAAACGTTTGCGTTCGGATTTGAATCATCACCCGATGCATCAATATTCCTTGTGATATTTTGTGGCACAATAATCCTCAAGGAAACAAAATTAGCTTTCCTATTACAGGAGAAGTCTGTGAGTTCTCCATTGGATAAAAGCTGCTAATTGCAAATGGTAAAAATGACTTTGAAATTCGAAGTGATTTTATTCAAAAAAGTTTATTGATATTTGTATAGCCTTACTGACGAAGAATTTATTAACATTAATGGAATTCATTACCTGGAGATTCACAAATCCTTATTTTAAATCATTATCCTTAATTGATCATAAATGTCATTAATAATTTGACGGTTCAAGTTTGGGAGTTTTGGATGTGACAGGGTGGAAATCTCTCGAAGTATGAATCCACATAGGATTTAATCTCTGAGTAATCACTTTTAAACTTTAATTAATCATGTTTAAAACGTTATATTTAAGTGTTCTAGAAGTTCGTATCTTAGAAGTTTTGAATATAGCATAAGAGAAATTTCCCGAAATTTGAAACTGCGAAGCAATTAATTTCTGAATAATAATCCTTAGGTGCTTAATTAATCATGTTTAACAAGTTCTATTAACTTGAAATATTTCATAAGTTTATACTTCATAGGTTTTGAATATAACACAAGGGAAACTTTCTGAAATCTGAAATGACGAAGTAATTTTATTAACTCTTAATCATGATTAACCTCCATTATTAAATGTTTTATTAACTCCTTTTTACTTTTTTTTTTGTAATTTCCAATACTTCGACACTTTGATACTTCGGTCATTTGTGAACTCAATATTTGTTAAAAATCTGAAGGGCCATCTCCCCAAGTGACATGATAGAGATGATGTCATCCTGGATGATGTGTCAAGAAATGAGAGGTGCCATGTGTCACTCAAAAATGTGTGAATCATCCAATGGAAATGTCAAAAATAAGTGCCACATGTCAGCCCATGAAAGATTTAAAATACACATGTCTTATGACTTGTGTTCGTGAGTTCTTTAGGAAAGGTCATGAGCAGGTATCTTTGGGTTTCAGATTTTCGGGGTTTTTGTTGTTTAGGTTCGCTGGAACATCCGAACCATTGAGCTGCGGAGAGACTGTTAGAGATTTACTCTTTAAAACTCAGACATCTCGAAAACCTCGGAGATCATTAGGGTCATTCGATCACATCAGGGAAACTCATCGAAGACCAATATTGTAAGCACCTTATCACTAAATAACAACCAATGGATTTGATTTAAAATCAAAAGGTAACTTTCTAAGTTTTTTTCTTTTTGGGTAAAAACATTTATTTCCAAGGGGTAAAATATAAAGTTCAAAGCTCAAAATTATGTGTGTTCCAATAGTGGGAATGTCAAATCCATATAAAAACTTTTTAAAAATACTCAACCATTATTTATGTTATTCCATTACATGAACATTCTTTTGACTGGATAATATCTTCCATCACAACATATGATTTTTATAAAACAAGTTCCAACTCATCATTGTTATCCAATTAGGGATGTGAAATACTAACAATATGAGGATCTTTGTGAACTTTGATCTAAAAATAAATGAAGTCAAGGAAATAAACAAGTAGAAATTTTTCTCAAGTCTAGGTTTCTTATGAGATCTTATGCCTGAAAATTTATACCAAACAGGGCTTGAGCCTTCTCATAAAAAAACAAAATCGGGTATGACTTTTGTAGTGAATACTGGGAATAATAAAAAACGAGAATGCACCCTTGATAGGATCAATGTAAATTTATATAGAGTTTGCATAGTTAAGTTCAAATGAACTCAATTTTTAATCACTGCTTGCATAAACAACAAAAAAGGGGTTCGACCCATTCATCCATTTTAAAAATAAGAGCCTATGTTCGAACTCAGGTCGAGGAAGAATGACCCAAGTGAAAATAATCATGCATATATCGGCCAAAAGTATGAATTTAAACCTTCAGAATACTAGACATATTCATAACTCAAAATAATTACTTCACATAACTAAATCTTATCATTCTTCCATGAGGATGAAGCTGGGTTTTAATTCCAATATATACTTGGTATAAAATGATAATGGGTCAAACCCATTATCTCCAGTCAATAGATCTTGAGATATTAAATAAATGGACTAATTCAATTTTGAAACCTTTTTGTTTTACACACAATAATAGTGGGTTTGACCCATTCTTGAAATGATCTTGAATAACTAATAGCAAAGAAGAATTTTGGGTTCACAACTTATTTCTTTTTACATGCAAACAAAAAAAGAAAATACAACCCACTTTAGTTACACCTTCCATTTACAAACTTCCCTAAGAGGTCTAATGCATACATTATGAAAAATTAGAATATGATAGCAAGCCAAAACAACTAAAACCAAATCACCATTATCACCCAATTTTCTCCAAGAATGAAAGATAAGGAAAGAGAGACTTTTACACTCACGACCAGTCAAACAAAGCCAAAAGATAATTTATTTGTAAACAAATTTCATGAATGATGTATTGAAGAGATGGTGCACTTACCTTGTCTAATTGTGATTTTATACTAGTTCCAGTACAATTGCCACAATGACCAAACAGGTTCATTCCTCAGGAAGAGCTCTTTTCACATATAGAGGAATGCAAAGTGAGCATAACCCTAGCTCCTTGAAAGATGTTAAAGTGAATATGGACTAAGGATTAAATCCCATGTAGAAACAAAATAAATGCATGGCCAACCCATTTTTGATCCACATTTTTCACCAATTTAGTGTTTTCATATAGCCACTCTTAGGATTTGTTTTACAATTTTCCTTGCTTATTCTTCTTTACTTTTCTTCTTTCTTATAAAAAATTTCCAAATACTTAGTAATTTTTTAGAAAATGTGTATTTAGAGATTTATAACATTATTGAAACCTATTTGAATTCCCAATTCCACAATCTCGCACCCAACAAAACACTTTTCACCTTTTTCCTTTTCCATTTTCTTCCGATACTTAGTCGAATTTTCGACCAAGGCGGATGCAGACTCACATGCTTCCCTTTCATTTTTTTGTTTGAGTCCTTGGTTCCATAACTCTAAAATTCCACATATCTCTTAACACTTAACCATATTTTCAATCCCAATGTGGAACTCTTCACCCTTTCCTGAAGTCATGTTCATAATAATTTAGGTCCATAACTCTGTAACTCTGCAACTCTGCATTTCCTTGTTATGCATTTCACACTTCCCATACATCATTTTGCACCTTCATACTTAACATTTTTCTTCCTTCATAACATCACATCGCCATTTACCATCATATTTATTACCCCTTTCCACATCATCTACCACTCGTAAAAGCATAATTTTATCATTAATGAATAACACAGATTAAAGATCACAATAAATTCAAATCTTATGAAAATTGATGACATTTAAAGCATGATATACGACTATTTGAGTTACCAAGGTAGTACATGGTAGAATTTAATAAAATAAAAAATTCCAAATTGTAAGTATCGACAGTAGCATAGAAAAAGATGACAGGTAAGTATAAGGAATTTTTTTGTGGAGATAATTTGAACACACTGGGTTGTTAATATCAACAATTCCAATGGTCTGGGGCATATAATTACTACAAGTCTCTTTCTCAAGCTAAAAAGAAAATGAACCTAATATGGACCTCAGGAATAACATTACCAATTTTTGTTTCGGAGGTGACTGACATGAACGATATTGTTCAATGGTGCATAGATAAATTCATCTCAGAATGAAGAATAATTCAAATGCAAGGTCATCAACCCATTTCTCTAGCTCCTTCAACATTCTCTAAAATACTACGACTTCCTGCACCAAGTATGTGATTCAAGAGTGAGGAAGTTGAGGAATTTATGAAGTATCACAAGGGATGAAATAAATTTCAGAGCAACTACTTGGAAGATCTAATCTGTAACCTTGGTACTTCCAGAATCGAGGTAAATTCATTAAAATACCCTTACATAGAATTTTCATGGCTATTTTCCCATATTATTAGTTTTGAATCTACTATTTGTTTCAAGAAATGTTATATATGCTATGCATTATGCCCTACATGAAAATCCCATCATTGAGTAGGGTTATCTCATTTCAAGTGAAATTTACTTCCAACAAGATAACCTAAAAAGGACTCATTTTTTTCATATGACTTCCTACCTCATTTTCGCCATTGCTTATGGCCATGTTTTTGAATATTTACCAAGGGAAAAATACGTTGATTTTAATTTGGAACCAATCTATGCATGGCATCCACTATTGTACATACATAAATCCCAATACAATTTCTACCTAGTTCACAACAATTTCATTTTAGATTCCAAAAAATTAATATTTGGAAGGAATACATCAAGGTTATCCATGGAAGCAATTTCCTTTCTCTCTGGAAAAGAGGTTTATGAATTGTTTGAAGAATTTACTATAATTATATTATTTGGAGGTAAGAAGAAGCCTTTCCTATTTCCATTCTATACATAAGATAAACTCTTTTTCCGAGAAGTATGCATACAATACAAGACTTGGGCCCATATACCACTTCTTCCATGATAAGAGGAAAAATCAATATATACCCCTACCATGGAAAATTGGTAATTGCATTGTTAAACAAATAACTCACCTTAATGAATTGGCGGGACATCATGAACAAATTGGTTTGAAGGAAGAAAAATTTGTTGAAGGTTTTGATCCAGACAAAAAATTTACTACACATATGCACTTAGTAGGGTATTCTTCACACTTAATCAGAACTAAACAATTTCAAAAAGGTTTCAGAGATTACTTATATCTACAGGAATTAACGGCCTACCAAATTTCAAACGACACGGGAGAAGTAGAAAAAATAAATTAAGGAAATAGAAAAAATGGTAGAGAAACAACAAATCAAAACCCCAATTCATCAATAGTGTCTCAAAGAAGCACTCCATCGAGAATGAAGAGTAGAATCAGTGAAATGTATACTAGAAAAAAATTAGTTGGAGGCTCAAATGATGGTCATCAAGGAAAATTATTGAAAAAACACATATTACATACACTCCTATACAAAGAAAAAGAAAGACATCATCAGTAGAACTAAACACACTAGAAGTCCAGGAAAGTCCCCATGCAATGGATATGGATGAGCTCATTGAAGAATATGGTTGGTCTACACAGAGGCTACTAGAAACAAGAGAAATTTATTATTCTATGATGTCATAGGATCTTGAAATATTTGAAGAGGAATCTATCACTCTACACCACATGGCACACAACCGTGAAACTAAGAAACTATTGTTGGAAAAATTTAATACCAAGAATAAAAAGTCATCAAAATGATGGAAATAATCAATTGATTTGAATGGAGCAGCACCATTAAAAATTGTAGAATTTCACGGAGCTACTGGAGATGCATTAAAACAATCAATTGATAACATGGAAAAAGAGAATTCAAAATTAAAGAAGAGGATAAATATTTAGAAGTTGATTTGGTACCAGGACCATTATTTCTAGAACCTTTGAGTTCGATTCAACCTACACTTGAATTGGAGTATATCCCATAAATAAATACAAAATACAAAGGATCATCAAGTTTATTGCAAGATGTAAGAAAATATGTTTGTGATGCGATACAAAAGAGGATTGACATAATTAAAAATATTTGGGAGATTTCC
Source organism: Picea abies (assembly GCA_900067695.1). Lineage (NCBI taxonomy): Eukaryota > Viridiplantae > Streptophyta > Pinopsida > Pinales > Pinaceae > Picea > Picea abies. Next base: position 12,226 of record CBVK0100383814.1, on the reverse strand, counting down.
CAAAGTATTGCTAGATTTTCCTCCAGAACATAGGATTTCAAAGAATACTTGTAGAAGGATTTGGAAAATGATGAAGAATTTTTTAAGGAAGCTATAAACAAATTTTCATCCAAAGTCTCAAATTTAAATGAATCCCAAAGGAAGGAAAAAAAACTTCCCTGGCCTTACCATATGAAGAAGATTAATGCATGTTGTTTAAGAAGAATCAAATATTTCAGAGAAATAATAAATGAAATTGATGTCTTAAGGAATAAAAAAATTGTTTTATTTCTTAAACTTGTTAATATTACTAACAAATTAGATGGTCCCAATTTATTGATGGATACCATGATCCCAACCAAAGAATCTTTGACGGGACAACTTGATGCACTAAAAATTGCTTGGGCTAATGAATATACCGAAACTTTAGAATTTTATGAAGATGAAGTTGAAAAATGGTTAGTTTAGTATATCAATGGGAATGATTAAGTGGATGACATATTTCATCAATCAAATCTAGATTTGAGGGAATTTGAGAATCAAATCTAAAATTTAAACTAAACATGAAATTATCGTTCCACCCTTGAGAGAGTACATTGAGGAATGGTTGAAAAAGGCATTAATCAAAATTACCGAACCATAAAATTAAGAAAAAGTTACAAGAGTTATTCCACCTCAACCACAACATAACTATAAAGGAGCCAACTGCAAGCAAGTAAATTTTATGAGATCTCTCCATCATAGTGAGTCAAACATTAACTTTAGGATTTCATTTTTCCCTATGTTCATTTAAGCTACAATCATTTGTCATATTTCCTTTGTCTTCTTGATATTCTGTGGGATTTAGTCTTATTCTTAGTTGTCCTTCTTTTATCCTCCAGGTATTTTCACTTTATGGTCCGCAGGAGCCCTATATTAGTCCTCTTTGAAGGTCGAATGCATTTTATTTTCTTTAAATAGATTTACCTTTGTATTTAAAGACTCGTTATTATTTTTTAGACTCCAAGAGAGGTACTTGGGATATTACATTACTATATTTTCAAAGAATTCAATCATAAGCTTGAGTTCCCATTTTTGTTTATCTAGCATAATCTTTTTGACGCTTTATGAAATGATAATTTAAATTTCTCTTCTAATTGAAGTTTATTTTATGTTCTCTCTATTTATGGATATTGTTCAATGTTATGATGAATGTTGTGGGGGATATATCAATTCCTTATATTATTTGTGCATCTTCTCTATTTATGTTGTAAATATTGTACATATGAGTTTCTTTTAAACCACCTAGTCCCCAATATCAGGTGTTGTTTTTCCTTGAATGTGAATGTAAATATTGAGTCTAGTCCTTCTCATACTTTATTTTATTTTCATGTAATTATAAGAACAAGAGGAGCACCACCTCTCTAAAAATGTAGGAGGATTCATATCCTCATGAGGTTGATCTTTAACCATCAACATTTTTGGCGACCATACTGGGGAGAGAAAAAGGTTTCTTTCGCAGACCAAAATTTATGAATCAACCTAACCCGAATCAACCAAATTTGAAAATTGGTATTGGAAATCAACAAAGCATATTACACCAATTATATAATATGGAAATAACAACAACTAGTAATAGATAACAATTATAAAATTCTTGGGAAATTCTTTCTCATGAAGAAGAAAGAGAGATTGCAATAAAACAAAGATAGAGGGTTGGAAATTGAGAAAAATACTAAAAACTATAGAGGAACAATAACAAGAAGTAGAAGAAAACAACTTTGAAATATTGAAGTTGGAAAAAGTTCTGAAATTGAGACAAGAGAAATTCAAATGATGGACAACAAAGAAGAAATAAGAAATGAAATTCCTAAAAATATAGAAGAAAGAAGAAATGCAATTCCCGAATATACAAAAATACAAAGAATCCCGTGGAGAAGGGTAAGGAATATCCCACTTAACCTTTTTGGGGAACAATACCAGTTACCTACTCTTCCATAAGGACCCTTACCATTGTTTTCAAGAGATGGAATAATGAACCCAAAAAGACTGTAACACTCATCTAGGATGTTAGGAAATTAATCATTCATTTGAATACATGCACAATAACAACTTTTCTTTAACATAATTCATTTCATTACACAATTCTTCTACATTTTCTCAATAATAAATCTAAACAACATGATGAAATAAGTAATAGGTTAACTCTAAGATTTGCAACTTAAAACAAAAGTATATACAAAATATCAACAACAAATACCACTGAAAAATACCTCTTCCTTAGTTTGTTGAAGCTCATCAAGTGTAATGTAGTCCTAGGCTCTTACAAGCATTCTTTTCCTGCTTTCCCATAGTGAAACAACAAAATCCTCCCTGCCAACTAGGAGCCTAACCGACTTCCTAGCTCCAAGACACCTTTCAGTTTCTTGGCCCTCCATGCCCGTGACTCTAAGAATAACAAAGCACAAATTCTCAAACAAAACCATCCTAAGAAAAATATCTTCCAAAGATTTCACAACCTCTCCTGACACAGACATATCGGCCCTCGGGCCGAGATCCACTCACAGGATCGTTCTTTAACCCTTTTGAGCTGGATTGGTTCTTTCAGATTCTCTGCTAGAATCTCTTTTTAAATCAATCCATAGGTCCTTTTCGTAGCTCGCAATATCGTGAGTTTGTGATTCATGACTCCCGAATCTTCCCTTCTAATCTTGCAATACCCGAATTGTCGATACGGGTATAGCTCTTCCCCTGTCAATGCCTTCTTCGCGTGACCACCGACTAGATTTAACGCTAGCTCCTCTCACCTCTCGCACCTTCGCGAGTTTCACTGTCGAGCTCACGTACTCTTACTTCATGAATTCCTGATATGTAAGAATCAACGAAATGTTGACCCCTTCCACTAGGTGACGTGTGTCCACTGACCTACTTCTCGGGCCCACTTCATGGTTCTGCCACGTGTTTCCTCCATGCCTCGGCTTTTGACACTTTGCAACTTCTGATGTCGAAAACAACTCCTTTCAACCTCTGAACCCCCTAATGCATGAAATGTGATGGGCTTCCTAATCCAACGGTCCTCCCGTGACCTAGATTTGACAACTGTCCTCACTCCTCGTGATTTTGCGACTTCGCGACTTGGAGCACCCAACTCTTGGGCTCTCACCTTGCGAACCTCCGAGTTCGCAAGATCCCTTGATCTCTGCCACCTTTCCTCCTCCTAATGGATGGCTACGATTCTCTCATGGTTTCGCGACCTCGGGACTTTTGGGACAAAAGTATCGACCTCTATCCTCCGATATGATGAAATGGTGAAATTTCGACACGTCGTCTATGCGGGTCCCATGATGGAACTTCCCTCCTTTTTGGAGTTTTTGGACTTCACGAATCCTGACGCTATGCTCTCGGTTCTCTGACTGACGAAACCTTGAAATGGTCAATGAAAGTTTTACCATCGCGTTGGAAAGCATGCCACCTATCCCCTCTTAGATGGGTGGTCTTGATCCTCTTCGCGACTTCGCCACTCGTGAAGTCAAAGGACTTCCTCTTCTGAACCCTGATGTATGAACCCTCGATAGAGAGGATCTCGTGACACGTGTCCTTCAAATCAGATGGCTCATATTCTCTCACTATTCTGGGACTTTGCACCTCGCAACCTCGCGAGTATTGATGCAAAGGTTTCGACCCTTCAACTCACGAAACCCAGAAATGAGATTTACGTGGGTAATCCAATGGCCCTTGTTGGTTCAGATCCCATGGTTCGATTCTCCCGAGATTGCACTTCCAAAAATACTCACCGTAACCTTCTTTCTCCTCTGCAAGATATGGCGGCTTCCAGGACTTTACAAATCCTCCATGGAGAATTTCCGATGATCCAATTCCTCCTTGACGATTTCTACGAAATGAACACAGTATCTCTTCGTGAAATTTATCCATCAGCAAGCAATGTCGTTGCGCCTCATTCCGACACTTCAAGGCCCTAGCTCTCTTGAGATTTTCTTCGACAGCTTCAAAGATACTATCCTTCCTGAGCTTGATCTAAAAAAATCCTCAAGTCCTTTGGGGAAAATTCCTGCGTGCACTCCTTGTGTTAATTCTTCAATTACTTCCAAGTATTTGAACTTCTTCGACTCTGCGCACTCCCTGCGACAACAGTCTTTTAACAATTTCGCTTAGGTTGCAAACACTGAGACTTCACTTAGCCTGCGCACTCCTTGCATGAATCCTATGCTTAAATTGCACTTCTTCAATAATGAGGACAATGTTATCCCTCTTGAGCTTTCAGAGACGAACTCTGATTTCTGTCAACGCACACCTTGCGGACAATTTCACTGCACTCCTTGCAGGAAAACTCTTGCTTAGATAGAGAAACAATTGAAACTAATTCATTACTCTCCCTCTCTTCAGATTTCATACATTAAATATAAAATCATACATTCATGCATCAAAGAAAATGCATAATAGAGAGTAAACAAACATATATCAACCAGCATGTACAAACACAGAAAAGAAATTGAACACCATGAGTCTGAACTAAAAATCTTTGTATTAATCCAAAACTTTTGTACATGGTTTTTTTCTACACAGCTCTCTGCTTTAGCTCTCCTATGCTCTCTTGATCATGCTGCTAATATTACAATGATACAAGTGAGGGTTTCAATATCCATTTTCCCTTTGTCTCCTAAAATTGTCTAATTTATGAATTCAAAGCTACCTACTTACATTTACTAGAATAAATTCCTCTTAGTCCTTCAGAAAAGAGAGGGACGCTCAAGGTCTGATTACAATATACAAGTATGCTCTTTCTTAATTGTTTCATTTACGTTTGGCGTATCGAACTTCAAAATATTTCAAACAATTAATCATGTGCCAAAATGTGTTGGCGCTTGCCCCACGCTCGCTTGTTGTTGGCGATGCTCCTGCATCATACTCCCTCGCTTGAAAATTTTCATGGGCTCCTGTCCATGAGCTCTCTCACGGTTTGTCCATGCTTCTGGATCTCTGCTTCATTCTCCCAGCTGGCATCTTCAACTGGATGTCCCTTCCACTTGACCAAGTATTCAAAATATTCCCTTCTTCTAGTCCTTTTGCTAACTCTTTTGTCCAGTATGCTTTCCATCTGTGGCTTCTCTGCAATTGGCATTTGTTTAGCCCACTGAACCTCTGGTTGTTCATCACTTGTTCCTACTTCCTCAGATTTTTATGGGTACAAATCTAAGACATTGAATATCGAAGAAATTCCTATCCCATCGGGTAATTCAATCTCATAAGCATTTGTCCCAAATTTCTTCAAGACCTTACATGGTCCGATCTTCTTCATCTTCAGTTTGTTATATGTCCCCTTCAGGAACCTTTCCTTTCTCAGATGTGCTAGAATCAAATCACCAACCTCAAATTGAAGTTGTCTCCTGTATTGATTTGCTCTGCGCTTATACTCTTGGCTCGAGTTTTGCAATCGCTCCTTCACCTGGCTATGAAGTTCCTTCATCGCTTCTGAAAAATCCTCTGCACTAGAACTCCTAGTTGCATTCTGTTCTAAATCTCTCAATTTAGATACTCCTCTTGGCTGCGTCCCATAAAAAATATGGAATGGAATCTTCCCTGTGCTTCTATTGATTGAATTATTATAAGCAAATTCTGCCTGTGGCAGAATATTGTCCCATTGACTATGATGTTCTATCACCAAGCTCCTCAGAAAGTCTCCCAAACTTTTGTTCACAAATTATGTTTGTCCATCCGTTTGAGGATGATAAGATGAACTAAACAACAAGTTCATTCCTATATTTTTCCATAAGGTTCTCCAGAAGTTTCCCATGAACTTGGTGTCTCAATCCAAAACTATGCTCCTTGGTAAGCCGTGAAGTCGAATGACTTCTTTGAAAAATAGATTCGCAATGTGAGTTGCATCACTGGTTTTCTGACATGGTATGAAGTGTGCCATCTTATAAAATATATCCACTACCACAAAGATCGAGTCAAACCCTCATTGTGTTCTCGACAACCCCAATATGAAGTCCATGCTGACTACATACCACGGCTTGTCAGGTATGGGTAACGGTTAATAAAATCCTACATTTTGCCTCTTCCCTTTTGAATGTTGACAAATTTTGCATCTATCCATGAACCTTTTGACGTCTTCTCTCATTCCTAGCCAAAAATATGATTCATTTAACTTTGAGAACATCTTGTCATGACCAAAATGTCCAGCCAATCCTCCACTATGTTTCTCCTTCAACAAATTCTCCCTCATGGAGAATTTTGGAATACAAAGTTGATTACCCTTAAACAGTAATCCTTCCTAGATCATGTATTCTATCCATTGGCTTTTGTCCTTGAGAATTGGATTCTCAGCTGCTTCATACGCCTCCTTAAAATCTAGATCATCTCTGTACATGTCCTTGAGATCATCAAAACCCAGTGTTTTGACTCTGAACTCCTGCAACATCAAACATTTCCTGCTCAAAGCATCAACAGCTTTGTTAGCAGTTCCAGAAATATGCTTAGTTACAAAAGTAAAGTTATGCATGTATTCAACCCATTTAACATGTCTTTGATGCAGCTTCTCCTGTTGAGTCACAAATTGCAAAGAATGATTGTCACTGTAAAAGACAAACTCCTTCGGGATTAAGTAATGTCTCCATTTCTTCAATGCCTAAATAATAGCATAGAACTCCTTGTCATACGTGGATTATTTAACTTTTGATTCATTCATCTTCTCGTTGAATTATGCTATCAGCCTGTCTTCTTGGCTTAAGACTGCCCCTATTTCAAATCCACTTGCATCACATTTTACCTGAAATGTCTTTTTAAAATCCAACAACACCAGAATTGGTTGTTCCATGATTTTCTTCTTCAACAAATTGAAACTTTTCTCAGCCTCTTATGTCCAGTGAAAATACTTGTGTCTCTTCTTCACTATGTCCATCATCAGTGCACTAATTCCACTGAAATTCCTGATGAACTTCCGGTAGAAACTAGCCAATCTATGAAAACTTCTCACCTCAAATATACTCTTTGGTGATGGCCAATTCTTAATTACCTCCACCTTATCTAGATCCATCCTCAACTTGTCTGCAGAAATAACAAATCCCAAATAAATGAGCTATGTCTTCATGAATGAGTATTTCTTCATGTTTATCAGTAGCTTCTCTTGTTGTAGCCTTTGCATCATTGTAGCCAAATGTTTCAGATGCTCTGCCTCTGTTTTACTGAAAAATCAGTATGTCATCAAGATACACAATGACAAATTTTCTGATGAATTCCTTCAGGACTTCGTTCATCAACCTCATGAAAGTAATCGACGCGTTTGTTAGACCAAATGGAATAACAAGCCATTCATACAACCCTTCATTAGTCTTGAAGGTTGTCTTCCATTCATCACCTTCTCTCATATGAATCTGGTGATATCCACTTTTCAAATCAATCTTTGAAAAAAATTTGGCTCCACTCAAGCAATCCATCAAATCATCCATCCTTGGCAATGGAAATCTGTGAGTTGTCCCATTCTTCTCTAGGGTGTATGTGTTCTTCCTCCCATCATGAATCACATTTCTATCATATTGCCATGGTATACCTAGAAATAAATGACAAACATCCATGGGAATGACATCACAAAGTATTTCATCTTTATACCCTCCTATTTTAATTTGAACTAAACATTGTTTAGTGACATTTACCCGATGTCCTTTCTATAGCCATGAAACTCTGTATGGGCTTGGATGTTCAATCGTCTCCAGCTCCAGCTTTTCTACCATCTCTGTAGAAATGAGATTATCTGTGCTACCATTGTCCATGATGACTTTGCATACCCTGTCCTTGGTTTTGCAAGTAGTCTGAAAAAGACTGTTCCTTTTCACTGGATTCTCCACCTCCTTCTTTGGTGTTAAGAGAACCTTTCGCATCATCAACGATCTTCCGCCTTTAGCATCCTCTGCCTCAACAATCTGCCTCTGTGCTTTGGCAATGTGATTTTCACCACCTTCTTTATTTTTATTTGGACACTCATAAGATTTATGTCCAACCTTTCCACATGTGAAGCATTTCACTACTCCACCTCTTCCTCTTCCTCTACCTCTGGTACAAGGAAAAAAAATTCCATCAGCATACTGACCTCTCTGTTCAGTATGTTTCCCGCTCTGTGAGCTTCCACCTCTCTCAGTTTGAGTTTGAGGTTTCTTCCACTCTTCCTTGGGTTTCTGATTTCTATCCTAGGCAACGGATTTGCCTCTGGCTTGACTTCTGCCTCGGCCTCTTTGACCTTGTTTTCGGCTCAGCTTCTCTTCAGCTTTTAGAGCCATATGATAAGCATCTTCTACCGTTTGGATGGTCATCATGCTCATATCATCCTAAATGTCATATATCAGACCATTCATATATCTGGCAACCTTTTCATCATCGCTTTCCCGATGACCTGCCCTGATGTTCAGCCTGTAGAATTCTTCAATGTATTCCTTCACTGTCATCAACTTCTGTCTCAAATTTTGCATTCTTCGAAACAGAGTAATTTGGTAATCCTTGGGAATGAATTTTGCCTTCATATTTGTGATCATCCTATCCCAACTCTTGATTTTTTGCTTTCCTTTGCAGCGTCTGTCATCTTGTAGCTCATCCCACCACAATGTTGCATGTCGTTTCAATCTTGTGACAACATATATGACCTTTTTGTCTTCCTCGACACCTTCATAGTCAAAATATGTGTCCAGAGCTCTAATCTAGTCTAGAAGCTCTTCAGCATCCAGGTTTCCTTCATATACTGGAATATCCATTTTTGCCTTAGCATCCATTCTTGCAACAGCCTTAATCAAGTGTTCATTTGTTGCATCTTCTGCTATGACCTCTTCTCCTTCATGTCCAGCTTCATCTTCACTTTCAGAATCACTGACATCTCCAGCACCAGCTATGTGCCTCTGTGTTGTCTCCACGTCCACGAGTCAGGTGCGTATGTCACGCATCTCTCTCTCCATGGATGGATTTGGCACCTTCCTACCCCTTCCTCTTGGCATTTCCCTATCCTCTGGTGGATCAGTTGTTTTCCTGTCTCTTCTTCTTGGTGGCATGGTTGATACTTCTCTCTAGCTTTCCCAGTCTGAAGTATACAAATAGAGTCAAGATCTGATACCAAACTGACGCAGACCTATCGGCCCTCGGGCCGAGATCTGCTCACAAGATCGTTCTTTAACCCCTTTGAGCTAGATCAACTATTTCGGATTCTCTGCTGGAATCTCTTTTTAAATCAATCCACATGTCCTTTTCGCAGCTTGCAATCTTGCGAGTTCACGATTCGTGACTCTCGACTCTTCCCTTCTAATCTTACGATACCTGAATTGTTGATACGGGTATAGATCTTCCCCTGTCAGTGCCTTCCTCGTGCGACCACCGACTAGATTTAATGCTAGCTCCTCTTGCCTCTCACACCTTTGTGATTTTCACCATCGAGCTCACATACTCTTACTTCACGAATTCTCGATATGCGAGAGTCAAGGAAATGTTGACCCCTTCCACTAGGTGACGTGTGTCCACTGACCTACTTCCCGGGCCCACTTTGTGGTTCTGCCACGTGTTTCCTCCATGCCTCGGATTTTGGCACTTCACAACTTTTGATGTCGAAAACAAATCCTTTCAAACTTCGAACCCCCGAATGCATGAAACGCAATTGGGTTCCTGATCCAACAACCCTCCCATGACCTAGATCCGACGATTATCCTCGCTCCTCGCGATTTCGTGACTTCGCGACTCAGAGCACTCAACTCTTGGGCTCTCACCCTACGAACCTCTGAGTTCGTGAGATCCCTTGATCTCTACCACCTATCCTCCTCCTAACGAACAATTTTGATTCTCTCGTGGTTTCGCGACCTCGGGACTTTCAGGACAAAATTCTTGACCTCTATCCTCCGATATGCCGAAATGGAGAAATTCTGACACGTCGTCTATGCGGGTCCCACGATGGAACTTCTCGTCTTTCTGGAGTTTTCAAACTTCATGAATTCGCAAATTATGATGCTATGCTCTCAATTCTCTGACTCATGAAATCCCAAAATGGTCAATGAAAGTCTGACCTCCATGTTGGCAAGCATGCCACCTATCCCCTCTCAGATGGGCGGCCCTGATCCTCTTCACGAATTCGCCACTCATGAAGTCAAAGGACTTCCTCTTCTGAACCCCGATGTCTAGATCCCCAATAGAGAGGATCTCGTGACACGTGTCCTTCCAATCGAACGACTCAGATTCTCTTGCTATTTCGGGACTTCGCACCTCGCGACCTCGTGATTCTTGATGCAAAGGCTTCGACCCTTCAACTCACGAAACCCCGAAATGATATTTACATGGGTGATCCAACGACCCTTGTTGGTTCAAATCCCATGGTCCGATTCTCCTGAGATTGCACTTCGAAAAATACTCACCGTAACCTTCTCGTTCCTCTGCAAGATCTGATGGCTTCCGGGACTTCGCGAATCCTCCACAGAGAATTTTCGATCGTCCAATTCCTCCTTGATGATTTCTACGAAATGAACACAGTATCTCTTCGTGAAATTTATCCACCAACAAACAATGTTGGTGTGCCTCCTTCCGACACTTCAAGTCCCTATCCCTCTTGAGATTTTCTTCAACAGCTTCGAACATCCTATCCTTCTTGAGCTTGATTGAAAAAAATCCTCAAGTCCTTTGGGGAAAATTCCTACACGCACTCCTTGTGGAAATTCTTCAAATATGTCCAAGTATTTGAACTTCTTCGACTCTGCACACTCCCTGTGACAACAGTGTTTTAACTGATTCACTCAGGTTGCAAAGACTGAGACTTTATTCGGCTTGTGCACTCCTTGCACGACTCCTATTCTTAACCTGCACTTCTGCGAGAATGAGGACAATGTTATCCCTCCTGAACTTTTAGAGACGAACTCTGATTTCTGTCAACGCACACCTTGCAGACAATTTCACTGCACTCCTTGCAGGAAAACTCTTTCTCAGACAAAGAAACAATTGAAACTCATTCCTTACTCTCCCTCTCTTCAGATTTCAGACATTAAATATGAAATCATACATTCGCGCATCAAAGAAAATGAATAACAGAGAGTAAACAAACATATATCAACCAACATGTACAAACACAGAAAAGAAATTGAACACCATGAGTCTAAACTAAAAATATTTGTATTAATCCAGAACTTCTATACATGGGTTTTTTCTACATAGCTCTCTGCTTCAGCTCTCCTATGCTCTCTTGATCATCCTGCTAATATTAAAATCATACAAGTGAGGGTGTCTATATCCGTTTTCCCTCCAGCTCCTAAAACTGTCTAATCTATGAATTCAAAGTTGCCTACTTACATTTGCTAGCATAAATGCCTCTTAGTCCTTTAGACGAGAGAGGGGTGCTTAAGGTATGATTACAATCGACAAGTACACTCTTTATTAATTATTTCATTTACATTTGGCGTATCGAACTTCAAAATATTTCAAACAATTAATCATGTGCCAAAATGCGTTGGCGCTTGCCCCACACTCGCTTGTTGTTGGTGATGCTCCTGCATCATCTCCTCATGCTCAAACCTCGCCAAATCTCCCCTATTTATCAAGTTTCCATACACCCTTCCCCAAGACTCCTCAACCACCCTCATTATTATCCATCAACCTTCCTTATCTAGAATTTTGGGAAAACATTAAAATAAAACTAAAATATAAATGACTTGAATTAAACAACAATAAATAAAATGAAAAGTCTTTCTTCTCATGCTAGCTAATAAATGTAATTTGACATTTTTCTCAAAAATGTACATAACACCCCATTATGCTTATTAAATTCATCATAGCAACTATCAATCAAAGTCAAAGAGCATATTTAAGGCTTCTAGATATTTTGTATGCAATATAATTTACATAATCAATAAACATTCAATTAAATAGTTAATAAGATACTGTAATAATTAATACATTAATTAATTGTACTAGTGTACATGTGTTGGGTATGTATGCATAGCTAGCGGACACATATCTCATGCATGTACTAGTGATAAATGACCATTGACTCTAGTGCATATTTCCTATATGATCACACCAAGACATGTAGGACATCAGATCAAGTAATGCATCATTTACTAATCTTAATTAAAAAAATTACACCAATTAATCAATAACTCACTATCACACTTAAAATATCAATAGGAAATGAAAAGAGGGGTTTAAACATGGTAGGAACCAAGTGAGTAAACAATAGTGGCATCTCAAATCTCCAATCAATATTATCAACTAACATTGAAGCATCCTTCCTTCCTAA
>CBVK0100383793.1:0-17702 GCA_900067695.1 Picea abies | reverse complement strand
TCTATTTTATTTATCAATATGGACAAATGCTTCACAACTGAAAGTCTTCATAAATGAGTAGTTTACCTTCTTACCTGTCCATGCCTCCTCTAGAATTCCACCATCCAAGGAGCTTGAAGGACCTCTATTTATTAAGTAAACAACAATATCTACAACATCTTACCATAACTATAAGGGATTTAACCCATCATGCAATCTCATACTCCTTGCACGTTGCATGATTGCCATGTTCATTGTTTCTGACACAACATTTTCTTGTGGTGTTTTCGGAACTGTCTTCTTTATGTGAATCCCATGGTATGAACAATAATCGTTAAACTCCTTTCTACAATATTAACCTCCATTGTCTGATCTGAGACACTTAACCATTTTCCTGTCTCATTCTCAACCAGAGCTTTATCTTTATTAAAAGTGTCAAAAACATCAATTTTTTGTTGAATGTAATAAAACCAAGTTTTTCTAGTTGCAAAATAAATAAAAGTAACATAATAATGAGAAGCAACAAGAGATGATACCTGAGCTAGTCCCCATACATTTGTATGCATAAGCTCTAAATTTTCACTCTTCTTTTCTTTTCCAACCCTGAGAAACTTGACTCTCTTATGCTTTCCATAAACCTAGTGCTCACATGAATCCAAATCAACTTGTTTAAGATCTAGCAACAAATTCCTTTTGTAAAATATCTGCATCCCCTTCTCACTCATGTGTCTAAGCATATGATTCCACAGTGTTGTATCCACACTTGTAGAAGCTAAAGCGATTGAAGAAACAACATTAACACTACATAAATACAATGTACCTACCTTCTCTCGTTTTTCAATTATCAATGATCCTTTGGTGACCTTCCACGCCTTATCTGTAAATGTAGATATATTTCCTTCACTTTCCAAATGCCCTATTGAAATTATATTTATTCTCAAATCTAGTATATGTCTCACCTCTTTCAATAACCATTGGTTTCCATTCTTTTTCTTTATTTGTACCTTATCCATTCCAACAATTTGACATTGTTCATCATCACCCAAATAACATGTTTGAAATCAATTTGAACATAATCTCAGAAATATTTCGTATGGAGTGTGGCATGAAATGAAGCTCCTGAACCTACTACCTAAGATTCAGTAATATTATCTAAAGAAAGAATCACAACATTTTGTATTACATCACTTGTTACATTTTCTTCCTGATTTTTCTCCTGTTTTCCATCTCTTTGTTTCTTTGGAGCTTTGCAATATTTCTTCAAATATCATTTCTTCCCACAATTCCAACATTCTATCTTTCCTAGTCTATATTTGGATCTACCCTTCCTATAATTCTCACGGTTTCCAAAGCTCTTTCCTCTTAACTTTTGTCTTCCCCTATTCTCGATGGTCAATGCATTACCTAATGTCTCACCTGTGATTGTTCATCGCTTTTCCTCGATAAGGATAACACCAACAACATCATCAAATTTTAGAGTGTTTGAACCAGAGACATAGTTACTTACAACCATGACCAAGCTGTTCCATATTTCTAAAAATGAGGATAAGATTAGGATGGCCCTAACCTTTTCATCAGGTTTCACTCCTAAATAACTTAGTTGATTAGTAACTATATTGAATTCATTCAAATGGTCGGAAACAGACCCACCTTATGACATCTTCATATGAAATAAATGTTTCATTTGAAATACCCTACTGGATGCCGAGGCTTTTTCATATAGTTTATCCAATTCCTCCATCATATCTTCCATTCTCTTTTATTTCGAAATATTGAAAGCCATTGACGCTGCCAAGCAAAAGCGTGTCAATCCTAGTGGCTTTTTGTTAAGAACCTTCCATTCTTTATCCTTCATACTCGTCGGCTACTTTGCTTTTTCTCCCAATGGTAGGAAAATATCCTTCTGATATAAATAATCTTCCATCTGCATCTTCCATAATTGGTAGTTTTGGCCATTAAATAAATAATCTTCCATCTGCATCTTCCATAATTGGTAGTTTTGGCCATTAAATTTCTCTACCCTAAACTTCCCATCTTCCCTTGTTTCTCCCACTCGAACTAGGAACCTTTTTTTCCTGCAAGTTACCTTTCACTCTGATACCAGTTGTTAGAAAAAATGTATCGTGAGGAAATAAAATAAAAACAAATGCAAAAATAAAAAACAGAAGATACACAATAAAATAGAGACACATATATACGTGGTTCACCTAGTGTGGGCTACATCCACTAGAGAACTTCCCAGGTCCTTGCTTTATTATTATCCAACAAAATGAAGGGATACAACCTACAACACTCCCGCTGTAACTTCATCTTCTTTCTCTCATACCCTATCATAGCTTTTATGTCAGATATTGAAAAAGTTATAGCAGATTCCAAGTTTAGTTGATCTTACAAGAAATAAGTAATGTTTGTTGAAAGGAGACTCCAAAACGTTATAGACACAAATCTCTACTGACACACTTTATCATATCTTTTCTTTAAATGATATGATGTATATTTGTATAACTGTATATAAGGGTTGCACATTTGTATATACAAGATTTCTTGGAAGATATTTCGAGGTTTTCTCCTTAGTATTCACCCTTTGAATTTATTGTAGAATCATATAAATAATCTCTCAAAACTTCATCCAAAGAGGAGTAACGCCTCTATAAAAATGCAAGAGGATTCATATTGTCATGATATTGTTGTTTGGATCTTCACCAATGTGAACATCAACATGTCAATTGCAGTAAATGTTTTTAGTTTTCAATGATTTGTTTGTATGTAAACTACTTTACCAAAAAAACATTGTTTGATGTGTTATTCACCCTAAAATCTCATGCTTTCACACAGCATTATCATGACATAAAAACCAGTGATCTCTCAACAAAATACCATCAATTTCATTCCTTTTGTTATCTCTATGCCTTGGTGCTCCATACTCTCTCTGAATATATTGATGAACCTTATGTCTATACATGGCATCATTTTGTAATATTTCGTTGACAGATCATACACTTTGATGCGTTGATGATTCTTCATTTGACAGGTCTGTTACTTGGTGAATCCCTCCACAATTTGTTTGGCTCAAATATCCTGTATTTCAATAGACCTTCGATCTCTTAACACGTTTCTTCCTAACTTTAGGGAACTTAACCACTACAAATTCGATTAAGCTATCCTCTGCGATACATGGTGAACTATGCAATTTCTTGATGGCGATCTCAGGCATAACTAACTATGTGATTTGATTGTGATTAGATTATACTTGTCATTGTTTCTTTTCTTATTACCGATTTGGTTTAAAAAACAAATGATGAACAAGTGGCCTACTAATGATCCAGTTAAATGGTGGCATGGTAGCCTCTATCCTCTTTTTATGTGGATCTCTTAATTGAAACCCTAATTCGCTGGCAGTTTGCAGTAAAAACTCTAAATCCATGCAATTGTTTGGAAGTTTAAATCTTGTCTGAAGATAGATTATTGCGCTACTCCTTCCATATAATGTCATCAACATAGTTTTATGGATGTGGCACCCAAACTCTTTGACCAAAATGTGACATTTTACCAGTAAAACAACGATCAAGAAATGTTGTTGTATATTCCACCAGGAAGCCTTATGGTGTTGAATAAGTGTTGCAATTTGAGAGAAGAGTTGGCGTCAAAATATCCTTTAAAATATTTCACCATGATTTGGTGGCATAAATAAACACTTCATAATTTATGCAAAAGAAACGTGTTAAGTGTCAAATTATTGAGAAGTTATTTCGATCAAGTCATTCTCATTGTGACATGTAACTTTCAATAACCAAAACAAAAGTAAAACTAATCTTGCTTACATCCATTGGGTTGCTTAATCCATAGATCATACATATTTACTTCAAGCACATGGGTTCATAAAGTCTTATTATTTCAAAATTAGGCCTAAAGTATTGTTTTACAATCCTTGTTAAAGAAACATCACTCCATGATCTATTAGAAACTCTTTTATTCTTTTAAGATTGTTACCCTTTTCAATGGAAGAGACACATTAGTTACAACAATGACATGAACTACATTTCCCATTTTTTATTTTAAATTGTTCAATCCACGAGAATGGAAAGTTTTTCAGAATAATATGTTCACATGGTAAAGGATAACATAAGTTAAGAATGTTTTTAATGGTTAAAATGTAAGTTGTTTATTCTTCTAATTAAATTAAATATTTGGATGTATTTGATTCATATACATTAAAGAGATTTTGATGATTTTAACAATACAAGAAGATCAATTAAATGATTTAAATATGAAATCTTAAAATACCCACTCAATTGTTATCATAAATAATCATCACCTAAAACATTAATTTGATACAATTGATAAAAACACTCATGACCTTGATGACCAACTAGTTATTATGTATTAAAATAAATCCTAAATAATAAAATTGCCTAATTATGTTCTTAAAGGTATGATGTAAAAGTGACCATTTAATGTTTTTCTCCAGTTCCATGAGTTTAAATTTGTTTACAAGCTAAACAGTGGAAAAAATCATTTTATTCTTAAAGGTATGATGTAAAAGTTTGACCATTTAATGTTTTTCTCCATTTCCATGAGTTTACATTTGTCTTACAAGTGGAAAAAATCATTTTAAACAAAAATAAAAAACCTCATAAAAATAAATACTTAGTTTAAAATGAAAAGCATCAACTCCTTATCAATCCCTTTTATATGCACTTTAAATGCATGCATTAACTTGCATGTAAGTAAGCCTTTATCAAATTATATCAACATGCCAACTTGTATAAAATTGCAAAAAGAACATTATTTTCTAGTAAAAGTTTAAGGCTCATAAAAAATGATGCATGATTCAATTTTTTTTTTTTATATCGTTTCCAATTATCAACATATATTCCTTCAAGGGGTGGATTAAAATTTTAAAATTTTATCTTTTAATTGAATTGTTTTGATATGCCAAAATGCTCAGTTAACTCATTTACGCATTAAAAACCAAAATTTGATGACAGTGTCGAAACATCATGATAACTCAAAATTGAAAAAGAAAAGACATGAGAACACTTTGAGTAAGTCCATATGAGAACTAAAATAATGTTGAATTACCAGAGGATAGAAAGAATCAAATGGCACAAACATTACTTATGTGACACAACAATCCCATCAACAAAATCATAATAATTAAGCTAGATACATGGATGAAATCTCACTAATGATTTGTTTCCGATAGTATCACATCACCAAATCATAATCTCATGGAAAATAAGATAAAAAAAATCGATGATAACAAGCGTACAAAATAAAACACCCAAGAAAGAAAAACCATCAAACCATCCATTCAAATCAAGTGAAACAAAATCAAATACAAGAGAAGGAAGTAATTTCCAAAATTTAAAAGATAGCCTCTTTATTTAGATAAAAAATAAGGGGTTTTGTTGAGGGATTAACATTATCTAAGGGGGGATGGGTGGCCATTTCTCTTTGGGGATCCAAGTTCTCCATAGGTCACCGAGACGAGGAGGAAGGCAATATTCATGAAGCTAGTGTTTTTTGTTGGTTTTCATGTGATCTCTAATCGGTATAATATCCTGATTGTGGTGAATAAGAGGAAGTGTCTTCCATGCATCATCCCATAATAAACCATTGCAATCATCCCTTACTTCCCAAAAATATTGCTTGTGGATAAGATCTTTTTTTTCCAGTTAGCATTCTAGATCAAGGATCCTTCCTGAAAATCTAATGAGGTCATGAGGCTTTGTGAGAGGAAAATACTTCCTGTGCCAAAGGTGAGCCCAAAGGGTATCCTTTAAGGTTATCCAACAACACCATTTTTTAGCTCTGAGGACAGAATTGAGGACATTAGGATCTCTGAGATTGATACCTCCTTTGAGATTTGGGAGACAGATCTTTTCCCATGATGAAATGCACAGTCCATTTTCAATGAGATGTGAGAGGAAAATACTTCCTGTGCCAAAGGTGAGCCCAAAGGGTATCCTTTAAGGTTATCCAACAACACCATTTTTTAGCTCTGAGGACAGAATTGAGGACATTAGGATCTCTGAGATTGATACCTCCTTTGAGATTTGGGAGACAGATCTTTTCCCATGATGAAATGCACAGTCCATTTTCAATGAGAGGGGCACCTAGATATTTGGACAAAAGATATCTCCTTTGGAAGCTGAGGATCCTGGAGATGTGAGCATGTACACCAAGGAAACGTTAAAGGAAATAATTTGAGATTTTGAAAGATTGATAGTAGTACCTGAAGCATCCATGAAGTCTAAAAGGAATTGTTGGATACCCTTGGATTGTTTGGTTGATCCATTAGCATAGTGTCATAAAAACATTTTTGGTGTGATATGTGAAACTCCTCACCATGAAAACACATTCCTTTTATTTTATTTTTTTCTACAACATATTGGATGTATCTACCAAGACCTTCAACCATCAAGATGAAGAGGAATGGAAAGAGGGGATCTCCTTGTATGATGCCACAAGAGGGGGAGAAATTTTATGAAGGGAGGCCATTGACCAATATTGAGAATAAAGTAGAAGAGGCGAGGGAGAGAACTGACTTGATCCATGTGGGGGTAAATCCAAATGAGTGGAGGGTTGGATGAATGTACTACCAACTCATGTTGTTGAAGGATTTTGACATGCGCAGTTTTAAGAGCATGTTGAGGGTTTTGTATATTTTGAGGGAATGGATGACCTCATGGGTGAGGATGATCCCATCCAAGATTTCTTGTCCCTCCACATAGTGAGTTTGTTCTTGAGAAATTAGAGAGTGGAGAAGAGCTTTCGGGATATTGGCAATGACTTTCATGATAATAGACCATGCAGAAAAGGGAAACCATTTGAAATTTGTTGGCATATTCCACTTTATTTTCCTTTGGAATAAGGGATAGGAAGGTAGCATTTATATATGGAAGGACATTGGAGTGTTGATGAGAGTATTGTACTAGGGACCAAATGTCACATTTTATGATGGGATATCAAGCTTGAAAGAAGTCTGAAGTGAAGCCATCAAGAGCCCATTTTTCCTTCCAATGTGTCAAAGATTGCTTGCTCAAATTCCTTTGGAGTTATAGGACACATGATGTTGTCTTTTGATTTCGGGGAGACTAGTTGTGAGATTTATTGAGTGATTTTTTGAATGGTGACCTTCACCCTTATTCTAGTTCAATGAGTTCCTAAAAGAAATTGACCAGATCTTGTTCAATATCAACATTCCCAGTCAGACTGTCTCCCTATTTATCTTTTAGAGAAGTGATGTAATTATGACGCCTTCACTGAATCATAGATCTATGGAAGAAATTGGTGTTTTACCCCCTCTTTTAATGATCAAGTTCTAGATTTATGTTTTCAAAGAATCTTTGCTTGCTTATCTGTATCATTGATATGTGTTTGGAGTTGAGTCTCTTCTTTTATCATATGTTCTATGTGTCCTTCTTGTATCATGGCTCATTGAATCTATTCCATTTGGCTGGTCATCTATTTTTTTTCTTGGAAAATATTGTTGAATTCTTGTTTGTTCCACATTTTTAGTTTTTTTTTTATATACTTAAGTTTTTGTTGAAGTATGTACATAGAAAATTGAAAATTAGGACTACACTCTCCCCACTAGGATTTGTTGTTTCTTGGAAATTGGGATGGTCTAGCCAGAAATTTCCAAAATGGAAAGGCCAATTGAAGGGGATGCCATCTAGGTCCAAATTGAGAATGATGAGCCAATGGTATGAGCCCCCATAGGGAAGGATGGAATTTTTGGGATGGAGGTCAGTTAGCAATATTGACTTTGAGGCTAGAAATTGATCAATTCTTGAGGCAACCTGATTTTGACCTCTTCTACAGTTGTTCTAGGTGTGTGTGCCACTAATGGTTTCCAAATCCACTAGATTGAGGGATTGAATGGTGTCAAGAAAGGATTGAGAATCATGGTTGATTCTTCTTATGTATCCTTTATTTTCATATAAGGATGGTTTCCAAATCCACCAGATTGAGGGATTGAATGGTGTCAAGAAAGGATTGAGAATCATGGTTGATTCTTCTTATGTATCCTTTATTTTCATATAAGGAGGTAATTATGTTGAAGTCTCCACCAATGATCGAGTAAACATTGTTTATGATAGGATTCAAGTTTTGAATGGAGCCTAGAAAGTGAATCTTGTCAAAGATAGAGTTTGGGACATAAAAATTAGTGAGAAATCTAGATTCAAAGGATCTTATGAGTTTGAAGTGAGCTAAGAGGGAGTGATTAATGGGAAATAAGTTGGACATAGTGAGTCCAACTGGGTTCCAGAGAAGGGCTAGGCCTCTTGCAACTCCATATTCATTTAGTGCTACTGCTTGGGATCCTTTACAAATTCAAGGGGAAAGGGTTTGGAGCATATATTGGGGGCATTTAGTTTATTGAATTATTAGTACAAATGGTTTTTCCTAGAGGATTTGATTTCTAAGAAGCCTATGGTTGGTTTTAGCACTAAGGCCTCTGATATTCCAAGAGATGAATTTCATGATGAATGGGGGGGAGTTGGGTAGGAATTTGTTTGTCATCAAGGCTATGTAGCTCGAGTTAAACATGAAATCACCTAGATCTTTGAGAATTTGTTTAGTACTTCTTCTACCTATTTTCTTTTCTTCTTTCATTATTTTAGGTTGGGCAGAGGAAGACTAAGATTTAATTCCTAGATAAGGAAAAGAGGGCATACCTTTTGTTATTGGGTTAATACATATATGATTTCAAACCAGAGAATCCTTCATAAGCTATACATATTGTTAAGGGATGTATTTCTAGTCTTTGTACTTGTAGGTAGATGCAACATATTGTAGGTTGAGATCTCCAAGATCCATTTCTTCGTCATCATCTAAGTTGGGATACTCTAGGGTATCTTTCTACTTGTTTTCCTCATCTTGATTGTTAATCAATGGTTCTTGATTCAGGTTTTTGTGCCATTTTAAATTGTCTTCAATGGGATGTTCCTCTATAGGGTTTGGTCCTAGATGATTTTCACTCTCCTTACTAGTGTCTTTTCCAACCTCATCTTGGGAGAGGGATTCAAAAGAGTTGGAGATTTGAATCCCTTGTTAGGGTGTAGAGGGATGGGGTTTCTCCTATATTTTTTTTTGGCTCAAATAGATGGGGATGGAATTATGTTCACCTATTCATTTAGAGGAAAATATCGAAAGAGATGTCCATGCTCATGGAAATGTCGACAATGAAAAGGGATGTCATCATATTCGAAGGTTTGAACCTATTCATTATCTTGACAGTAGAGACTAATCGAGTCTGAGACAGATTTGGTGAGATTCATGTAGACACATATAAACAAGCGTAGGACATGCAACAACCTGTTTTGGTGATCTTTGTGGTTTTTACGACATTTTTGAGGGTATTTCCAATGCCTTAAAAAATTTCTTCATCCCATAAATCTTATCGCAAATATTATAGGAGAATCCAGACTAGGGGGGATGCAAAGTCCTATTTTCCTGGGTTGAAGTGCTCCATCCAAGGGAAAGAGTAATTTCTGACCAAGTTGAAAAAGTAAGGTCCATTCTCAAAAACCCGATCGTGATCTTCCAAGTTGGAAAATATGGTTTTGGAGAAACCCTTAGAACCCAGTTTGAGGTCAATCTAGCTATTATGTTTGTAGGTTGTCTTTATCCACTAGATTAGGGCCTTCTTTGTTGGAAAAATTCCCATGAACTTTCCTGTGAAGGAATGATCCTGCATAAATTGAATGTAATTACCAATTATGTCCATTTTTATTTCATACTTTGGGTTCTCAATTTCCTTTGGTAGGAAATTTGTCGTAGAGATAGGATTATTTGTTGTTTGTTTCCTATTATTTTGTATTGGAGGTTGATATGTTGTTTCATGTTGCTTTCCTTTCCCATATCTTGATGGATTTATTTCTCCATGGGTGTTATCAAATTGATTGGATGTAGGGTCATGGGGGCTATTTCGACAACCATCCAGAACTCAGTTCTAGGAGAGAGTGTTGCTCCCTCCTCCAACCATCACCAAGAAGGAAGGGAAAAAAACATAGTGATGCAAGAATTTGAAACACTAGAGCTAAAGAATTATAGAGAACCCCCAAAAATATAACTCTCCTACAAATTGACCACTTAATAACTAATTAAAATAGTAAATATATTGCAAGTTGATAATAATTAATAACAAATTAAACTACAAAATATACTACAAGTTGATGAATTAGATCAACCAATGAATGGATAAGATAAATCCAACTAAATTTTATTCATTTTATAAAGGATTTCAAATATAACACTAGGAGTCACCTCCTCAAAAATAGGTGTTTATATACTTTTGGTTATTTTTTCCAATCACAAATTTGTCATTTTATACTAGTGCGCTTAGAAGCAACTTTCTTAGTTCATATGCGTATATTTTTGGAATGGGAAAAGGGACATGGGAGTCTTGAAATTGTCTCATTTTCCCTATTGGTCTCATATCCCTACAAAGAGGTGGCATCCAAAAAGGATTTCTTATGGTTGTAAGGAAAAATGTTCACACCCAGTCAGTTTCCTTGGAATTCATTTCGTGAAAAAGATAAGTCTCTTCTCATATTCTCCTTTTTTATGGAATAATTCTTTTATATTGGATAATATAAGTTTATTATTGATTATGATAAATTGCTATGAGATTTTCTGTAGGTGTTGAATAATAAAATGGATGTTTGAAATTAATTAGTTTGCAAATCATGTATGTAAATGCATTGGAAAATCATGCATACTAAGTATTTGAAAAATGACTTTATTGAGGAATGGGTTCTCATTTGATTTGAAAATATGAAATTTATGGTCTCCATAATTCACTTGATTTATTAAGAAGTTTCCCTTTGAGAAATGGAATTATATAACCTTTTTTTATGTGTGTACATATCTACTTCCCTAGAAAATTTATGAGTGTTTTAGGAATGTTTTTTTCACATGAACACTCTTAAATTATTTATAAAGGTTTCTTGGTGGATGAGCATTTCATTAACTATTCTTTTTTGGATTATTGATAAGGGGTTGAATCAATAATAGATATTTTTAATACTTTTTAACCACAGTATATATATTTTTTGTTAACTTTATGATCAGTTTACCAAATTCAATAAGTGCAGAATAAATAAACCATGAAAAATGAGCAATCATACACATACATAGTAAACCAATATTTTTACGTAGAAACCTAATGTGAGAGAAAACCATGGGATTTTTTTTCTTATATGTCTTTAATAAGTACATTCATTATAAGCACCAACTTCCTTTCTTCTCCAACTACAACTGGAAGGAGGCTCCAACCCCCTATATTCTCAGGCTACAACCTGAAGCAAGATACAACCCCCTATGTTCTCTAGATTCAAACGGAAGGTGGCTACAACCACCTATCCTTGCCTTGTCCAATCGACCGAAAATATAAATCACGAATGTAGACAACATGTCATTGTCACTAAATCAACTCTAGCATTGTCACAACTATCACTGAAAACCTGACACAACCTATACCAATATTCTTCCGATATTTCCTACAGATACGTGACCTATCTATGTTTAAACACATGTATGTATTCATCTCTCTTTACTACAACTCTCATATGTCTGCACCCCTCTTCTATGCAACTTGCATACTTCTACAAAACTCTCCTAGTTTCATTGTCATTATCTCTATTTCTGCCAAGATTTTACTGTAAAACCTACTATTGAGAACCTGAAATTGTAATCTATCATCCAACCAAATATGATGGTCATATAAATCATATCAAGGATTCAATTATGTCTAGCAAAAACCATGTAATAGGATCACAAGTACGTCTCACTGATCATGTGTCATACAGGAAACCCTCACATCAACCATACATCAAACCATCACTATTATACAATCACAACCTATAATGATAGAAATATGTCTCAACCATAAACCCTCAAACATGCTCCAAATAACACAAGATAAATATGTCTCAACCATAAACCCTCAAACATGCTCCAAATAACACAAGATATGTCTTAACAAGATGCCCAATGAAGTGAACCAACAATAACCAACCAATACTGTAGCAATATATCTCTATAGATATTTTTTTACTGTGGATAGCTCTATTGTACCTTCTTATGATTAAACCTTCCTGTAGCCTCTTCTCAACTCAACAACGTTTCACTAGTGATAGATATGATCTTAATTTTCATCTTTGGCAATAGATCTATGTTTTTTCTTCAATAAACTTGTGGGTGTTCGTGCTTTGTCCCACTATGGCATGCAGATGTATGCACCCTTCTAGTTCTGCAACCTGTGGATGTCTTCAGTAAAACCCTAGTTCAATAACCATAGTATTGACCCTTCAACTCCTACAACTTCTCTTCACTTCTTCAAACTCATTGTTTTATATTTTTCAATGATACCTTCACATAACATTTTAAAAAAGAGTTATTCAATGTGTTGAATAGGTGTTAATGGGAGACCCTTGCTCTCTTATTTATATTCTCCAAGTATCCTCCTTTAGGGGTTATCTTCTAATTGTTTTACCCAACTTCCCTCTTTTAGGTATAACCCACTTTAAACTACTTTACCCACTTGCAACCACTTTACCATAAAT
The DNA here is from genome assembly GCA_900067695.1 of Picea abies. Classification (NCBI taxonomy): domain Eukaryota; kingdom Viridiplantae; phylum Streptophyta; class Pinopsida; order Pinales; family Pinaceae; genus Picea; species Picea abies. Next base: position 5,145 of record CBVK0100383793.1, on the reverse strand, counting down.
AGTAAACTCACCACTTATTGTTGCAACTAATTGATTTTTAATTATTTTCTTATTTCAACGAATTTACCCATGATTAAATCCTAGTTACAACCACTTTGACTAGTAAACTTCTTCTATGTGCTTCTAGAATAATTGACTGATTTGACCTTCTAGGGGATTCTATATAACTCATAAGGGTTCTCCAACTTCACTAAGCCATATCTCTTCAACTGTGATTAACTACATGACGTACCACATATCAATGGAAAAAAAATGACATGTACTATCCATCTATGATAGTGTTTCCTAAAAATTGACTAATATTCATTACATTATTCCTTAGACAGACATGGGTTCCTTATCAACGCTTATGTGGCTACCATAATTTTCTACCAAAATTTCTTGAAGGGTTGACATCAATGACAACCAACCCAATTAATAAACAATATCCCCCTTTGGCATTGATGGAAACACTCTGATCGAATACTAAAGTCATGGAAATCATGCTCCCCCTGTGACCATTGTGTTGAGGGGTCCTAAATCCATTTAACTCAACAGTAGGAACCAAACCCACCACCGAGGTCCAATTAGACTCTGCAGCGTTTGATAGTGGAGTGGTTCTCCAGATCTATCAATCAGACCAAATAATCGATGGGATTTATGTAGTGATTGACAGTTTTTTTTTTTCTTTTGCTTTTTTTTTTTAATGGGGGAATTGTCAACTCGCGGTTCTCATACTTGCATGACAGGAGGTCAATACCCGTCCGCTACCACTATAACCCCAGGTGTGCCACACAACCTGCAAGCATGGAGCACAAGTAAATCAAGATGAGAATCGAACTTGAGACCTCCTTTACATATTTCCTTCCATTTACATGACACTTGCCAATCAGTCTACACCCCTGCGGGCTACATGATATCTTCTTATGAAAGTTTCTCCTCAAGTTTAAACATTCTCTTTTTGTATTTTCTTTATTAGATGGTTCTAATAAAAATATTTGTGTTGGTATAAACCAACTGGGTAAAAGGGAAATCTTAACTACTGAAGAAGGTTGAGCTTTGGACAACCCTTGTGCTCAAGCATGCAAACAAATATTTTCACACCTGTGACAAGCCTAGTACTAATACATCAACTTGTTGGTATTTCAATTATTGACTGAGATACAATTATCAAAAGAAAACATACATGCAATAAAATGATGGCTAGAAAAACCGTTTCCTTATCTCTAATGAATAATCACCTACTAACACAATAATTTTCTTTCCATCATTAGGAACAAGAACTACAAAAAATATATTAAATCAACTAACTTATCAATAGATTTAGAAACTCTTACTCATTACAACATCTATTCATGAGATAAAGTTGAAAGTAATTCCTCATTAGATCCAATCGCACACGCCTTTGATGAAAAACAAAAGTTTGTCTCCGGTCCTAAACAAGACTTCTCAATTAAGGTAGTTCGGAAATAGTTCTTTACAATTCCTAAAATGAGGGTCTTTGACAAAACCATCGACCATTCCTAAAATTTCGATCCTCTTATTTATAAAAAAAGCATTAATTGAAAATAACTATCAAAAGTGCAAGCTAAGTAAAAAAAACATAGCCACATGACACTTCCATCTCTCTGCCTTCTAAGAGTTATCAAATGGCTTCACTGAAGTGGACAAATCTTATCATACTCTAACCATTTGATGAAGATTTCCTTGCATGTGCTGTCATAGAAGAATCTGTGTTGGTCCATCGGGGCCGAAAAGATCTCCTTTACTTCTACTGTATGTGCTCTATACTTTACTATTTTGACACTTAATTGTTGTAATATTGCTCGAGCTAGAGACCGATGTATCTCATCTCCCAATTTATATTGACCCAACTCCTTTCGTAATCAACCCATTTTTCTTGAATCTCCCATGGCGATTCTTGGGCAATTTTCACCCAATATTCGGCTGCCTTCCTTATCCGATCTATGCAATTATCCCTTAGCACCCGAATAGCATGCTCTTTGACGTCTCGACCCTTTTGAACCACGTTGATGTAATAAATTCTTTCCACTTCTTGGTAGGCCTTCTCATACCATATTTTCACATCTTTGCAGGTCGCTAGTGACATAAGGGTGTCTTCTTGGAAGTTTTCTATCCTTGCAGTGAAAATGTGCCATTCATTCGTGAATTTACTATAGGTATCTTGGAACTCACTTCTCAAAAACATCGTGGCTTGTGTGGAGTCCTGAGAGTATTTCTCCAAATGGAGCAGATGCTCCAACTCCTTTAGTGTAGCAGCCAACTCCTCTTCACCTTTCCTTGCTCTATCCAGGGTGGCATCTGTGATTTCCATCTCTGCATTGATAAGCTCGAACGTCTTGGCATGCTTTGTGCTAATAAATTTCTCCATTGTAATGATGAGGATGGAATTGTCCAAAGTAAGCCTCCTTTTCTTATTGGTTCTCTTAATGATGGCTTTCCTCTTTTGGTCATAGGAGATGGCTTGTATATCGGTGACCTCATCCACAGGTTCGGGGATTTGTTTCTCTCCCCAAGTAAGAGTGTTTCCCAGGCTCCCGATGGTGTATATATGTTCAAGACTGGGTTCCTTAACCTCTTTTGTATGTCCCGATGGCTTGGCCTCTGTTTGTTGCTCATCGGGTGGTAATGTACTGGTCAAAATTGATGAATCAGGGGCAGGATCAATACATACTTAGTAATCAGATGTCGAGATGTTGATTTCCTATTGTGGAATTTCTTCCCCTTGTCTACCTGATCCTAGCTCATCCCTCGATATGTCCATTGGGATTCTTGGTATGTGGAGTGGCTTAGCATCCAAGGAACTATCTACCTCGTGCTCATTCTGCAGACTTCTCTGACTTAGAGCATCAGTACCCGAGGTGTATGCCTTCTCAGGTTCTGTTTCCTCTGTGATTTTCACCAGAGTGACCAGGGACACCTCTGAACTCTCCTCATCGTCATAGATGGTTATCATATCGAAAAGGGGATTTGGTTTAATTTTTCTCCCTAATGTCCTCGCTATATCAGGCTGATCCGAAACTTCCCCTGGTGTTGGAAACAGACCAAAGAGGAAACCAAGGCAATTTTGGGAAAAAAGGCATGCACAAGGAAGGTGACAGCTAGAAGAAATCACAGCATGCACGCATGCATGGAATACCGAACAACGTTAGGGTTGGGGTTTTTGTAATGTATTGTAAGGGCTGAAGAGACAGAAACATATAAATAAAGATACCTAGGTCTCAGAGAAGGGTACTAGTCGTTATTATAGAGAGATTTGTTGTAGCGAGTTGATATGTGATGTTTTGTTGTATGACCTACTTTTGTAAGTTGTTGAGCTAGAGAGGATAGAGGAGGGTAGACCTTGAGGGTTAGATCGCAGACTGGGGAGCCTGGTGCGATCTAGTCTGCCTCATAATAGATCTTGACCCGATGGAGGAGAATTGTAAAGTGTGCGGTGTTATGATGACAGATCGACTATAATAAAAGAGCTAAGAGCCAAATCTTTGTGGACGTATCCCGGGGGAGGTGAACCATGGTAACATCTATGTTATGTGATTGAATGCATGTATTTATTTATTGTCTCAGTAGATATAGATGCGCTAAATGAATGAGTTATTATATTTATTTCATAAATCGTGATAATGGTATACTGCATTAATAAGTTACAGTAGCACTCCCAATACATAGTTATCGGACCTCTCACTCAATCCTAGGCTATAAATACATGAGTATTGTAGCCACCCATTAAGACTCTCTTGGGTGAGATGATGCAGTGCACGTTGTGGTTTGTGTTTCCTTCTGGTTTACCAAGAGGATTGATATTTTTAGAGGCTTTGTTGGAACCCCAAACATAAATGAACCATGGGTCAATAAACTCAGAAAGTATATAGGACAGAGTGACCAACAAATGGTTCTGTTGTCATTGGTAGGAATAGAAGAGGATTGAGTAGATGAGATAAGTTGAAGGTATGTCGGAGGCAGATCAATAAAATATTAGGGAAAAGAGCAATGAGCCACTAGAAGGGGATGTTGAGACCATGGAATCCCACAAAAATAGAGATCGAAAGATAGATAAGGACAAAAGAGTTGGAGTTTGCACAGAAAGATAACAGAAACCCTATAATAACACCCCGCAAATATCTTGAGAAATACGTGTTTACTGATTTACACAAAGACTTTTTCTGTGATTTTCCACACTTATTATAGGAGTGGATATTAAGGTTGAAGGATAACCACACAATGAACCGTATCTGACAGTTAGAGTGGACCCCAGTACAAATTGATCAGTTATAGCAGGTAAACAACAAATTCACCCGCGCAATATACTTTTGGCTCGCTAGTATTGTGGCAGGATTTATAACAGATTTTGTAGTAGATACGGTGAATTCGTACATCACAGCAGAGAAAGAATTTCTACATGGACCTTGAGGAAGGTACATTAGATCGTTGTATACTTCTATCAAGATATTGTTATACAACAAAGGTGTAATGACAATGGAAATAGATAGCTAAACTTCCCTGCGTGCACGGGGAAAGGGGGGAAGCACTGACAGAAAAGGGAGAAATGGAAGGAGGAAAGGATAAGGGAAAGAAGGAGGAACCCTTGGACCCGATCATGATGGATAACAACCAGATCAAGTGGATCTTGGAGACAACTAGAAAGACGTGTAGCGGAGTACCCTACCAATACAAGGTGAATACCACGAAGAGATTCGTAGTCGCGAGGGAAATCTTGGCAAGTGACGAGGAAGAGGTAGAGGATATTCAGGCTATGGATAAGATGGAGGAAATCCTACGAACAACATATGAGAGGAAGACAAGAGGTCCAAGAATGGGAAGAGAAGGTAGAAATCCTATCCATATTAATGTCAGTGTGGAACCCATGAACCCATGTGCAACTCATACACCAAACATAACACCGCCATTTAGACAACCAGAATTCAGGAGAAGAATGACAGTAGGAAGTACATATACACAAGGGACAACAGCTGGAGGAGCCAGTTCAGGGAGCATTGGTCAAGTATCTACACTGTGTGGAGGCAGTAGTTCAACATTCATAATGGCAGGACATGATCCCACCATTAGGCTACTAGAATTTAAAGGAGAATCATCAGAGGACCCAGAAAAACATTTGTTCATCTGTGAGAAGATTTGGGAAGCAAA
>CBVK0100383784.1:0-24758 GCA_900067695.1 Picea abies | reverse complement strand
TAAAAAGTAGAATTAATAGGTGCAAAATAGAAAATTGCTATATACATCTTCTTAGCATCGATATCTTGAAATTTCTATCCAAATGTATTGATTGAGAAGATCAATCTTATGAAATTGAATGTGAGGAGAAATGCTATTTTTAATATAACAAGCTATACCTCATATCCCTCTAAAGTGAGATTTTTTATAAAATTATATTCAATTAATTTATTTTTTAATAACCAATATTTATTGGAAAAAAAAATTAATTATTGATTATTTTTAATTAAAAAAAATTATTTATACAAATTTTAACCATTATAACAATATTAAAAATTTAAAAGATGAAAAATTTAAGAATATAAATGACACTTAACTTTATAATTAAAAAATAACAATTACAAGAAAAAAAAAATTATCTGCATTCTCACTCAACCGATGGAAAATAATTCATACCAAATCACTTGTTTGGAAAGAAACCACCTTTTCTGTCAACCTCTATTTTATTAATTTTCACTTATTTGGAAAGAAACCACCTTTTCTGTCAACCTCTACTTTATTAATATTCTGAATTTATAAACATACATCAATTAAATCATTTCATTACTTTCTGAATTGAAATAGACATCTATTAGGCTTCTATGCTTATAATTTTTCGTGCTTCCATTGAACATAGTTTATACATTTAATATTATATAAAAATCAATAAAATATCAATTTAAAACAAAGTAGTTTTGATAAAAAATTGTATTCTTGCATTACTTTCTATGCTTATAATTTTTCGTGCTTCCATTGAACATAGTTTATACATTTCATATTATATAAAAATCAATAAAATATCAATTTAAAACAAAGTAGTTTTGATAAAAAAAATTGTATTCTTGCATTACTCAAACAAAACTTAATTTTTTGAAAATATTTTATGATAGTTTAGAATTATTAACTTTTTAAAATATTTTATGATAGTTTAGAATTATTATTGTAAAGGAAAAAATAAAAATATTATCCCCACAACAATAAAGACTAAAACTAAAAAGAGATACTAATGGCACAATATACAAGAGTGTTGCATATTATACAACAATTATAGCGCTAGAAAGCATGTGGCAATTAGTTCTTACAGCCAACAGGAAATGTGACATCGAGCTTATACACAACCTCCATGAAATGTGACGTGACTAGTTCCAGTTCCATATGGTGGATGAACATAAACATTTCATCTCAAATTGTAATAATAATGATACGGAACCCACTACATCAAGAGGAAATTAAGAATATTTTCCATTCGATTCGTTTAAACATTAATTATTGCAAGGTTCAAAATAAAATATCCTTGAATAACGTTTAAAACATTAAAAGACATAAACAAAGTAATAATTATTCCACTGCGTGCACTTGTTGATAAGTATGGTACACAAAATGCCTATTAATAACGTGCTCTCATATTATTGTTGTTGAGTTTATTGATCATTCGCAAGAACTTGAACATTGTTCATTGCAGCCACTCAAGAATTACAAGTCCCACTATTGAGGGACAATTGGTTGAGGAGAGTCCTCACCTTCTTTTGCTCAAAACGTTTCACCATATCCACCCTTAGAAGGTTTTGCAAACCCATGCACCCACTTGAAATATAAAGCCACATACTCTCACACATACTTTCACAGTGTCATAATTCCATAAAGTAGGTCATGACCCACCTCACCATTAATTCTTGTACTTGGACTTCTCCATGGCCCTTGTAGCTGCAAAAAAATATCAACAAAAAAAATACCAGTAAGTCTAATAACATATTTTATTACAGTACACATTATAATAGAAAATCTAAAACATAGAGATTAATATTGATTTGGCAAGTACCTAAACTAATAGCTTCTAAGTCCTTCATGATGCACAACCTCTTGCAAGAATCTAGAAACATCTTGAGGTCACAGATGGATACTCAATATCGGTTATCATCACATTTTGATTACGTGAAAACCTAAAATAAAAGTTGCTTTATGAAAGTCATTGGAAACATCACCAACAAGCATAAGATCTCTATCCTTTTTAGGATAATAATTATGTATTATTCTATATGAAAATCCCAAACTCTTCTTTAGAATAATGCCTAGGGTATTTCAAAATATTTATTAACAAGACATAGGGTATTTCAAAATCCCCCTATCACCTAAGTCTATTTCTAAACTTTAAAGTGGTTACCCAGCAGATCAAATCAGGGGGTACACATGCCTAAATAGTTCTTACAATTCTATGAAAATGTGTTGCTTGAAGAATTTACCTGAATCATTACTCACATCCATCTCTGTGCTAAACACAATGATATGAATCAATCACTCCTTATTCCACTAATTCTTCATCTTCTATTCTCTTGTACTTATACCAATGATCCACATCAATCCTTGTAGTATATCTCGATGTGCCATTCAACATCATTTATGGATGCATGAACCATCACTTCAATTTTATACCTCCAATACAATCATACTTCATAATTTGAGGGTACATCAATTTACTAGCACACAAAAGTTATACAATGATCAAATATGTTATACTCTTAATAAAACTTGTCCCAAGAGGAAATCCCATATGAGGTCCAAAAAAATGCTAAAAACCTTAGATTTAAAAAAAATCCTTGGTCAATGGTTCTATGCACATGATATTTACTTTATTTTCTCTATGCTCCAAAGCTCCACTTTGATGAAACTCGAGGATATATGAAAAACATTTCTAGATAGGAGGTTTATTGAGCTTATCATCTCTATCATTATGATTCCAATATCATATAGAACAAATAGTCATAGCCTATTTCTCCACTTCCTAGCTCTGATCTTGTTGGAATTTATGTGGAATGTTCCAAAGGATGCTCCTCTAAAATATCTCATAATTTCCGCTAATATATGTTTAATGTTTTTATGTGTTACATCCCTCAATGTGGTTTTCAATATATTATCATTCTCCTCAAAGGTGTGCTTATGTCAGTGATTTTTTCACATGGGTTGGCCATCCTCCTTTGACCAATGGAACCACCTATAATGCAGGGACCTCAACAACCAATAAGGGTGTTATATGTAGATTCATATCATTAATGAGTTAGTATATTAACCACATGATCACTCCCATTTGACCAGCATCCCTCACTAAATTGAAATTTTGTCTTGAAACAAGCATGCATTTCAACCAAAGAAATCACTGATATCTTTGGGATTGTCTAGCCCTATTTCTGTTTCAAATATGTATTTATCCTCAAAGCAAGATAATACATTTGGACTTTATCTAACATACAAATCAGATCGTACACAATATATAGAAAACTCATGCTTTGTTGGTCACTAACGATTCTATAATTCCATTGTTTTCAACGCAATTCATGTGCAACTTAAAAATGAATAAAATAGTGTCAAGAGAATGTCATTGAGCCTCATCTTTCGTAGATTCTACATTCATTTTTTCATCTTTCTCCTTGATTCATTTTTTGTTGACTCAATAATGAGTCAATTCTTCCAAAATCCAGTTCAAATATTGGTAGGATGAGTCTCAATATTTCCATAAGTTCCTTCAACAACACCTATTGCAACAAACATCCAAAACTTAGACATTATATATGGCCAAACACCACCTTGTCATTAATTTTCACCGATGAGACATGGTAGTGTGTAGATCGACTACCATCACCTCTCTCTCATTCTTAGAAACACATCCATGTTGATCACTTTCCATTATTTCTAGTGTCAAGTATCAATGTCATTGACCACTCTCACTAGCTAAGTGTCTAGGTCAAATTGGATCTTATCCAACATCCAAAAATATCCCAAGACATTCTCACTAAAGATTCTATGCCTATCGTACTATGGTCCACTATCCATGAAACACCCAAGACACTCTCACTAAAGAGTATAAATATAATGGGTTTTGATACCAAATGTTAGAACTAAGCATAGTAAAAGGATCATAAACCAAACATTCCTAAAGATAAATACACAAAACAACAACAAGTATGCAGATAAATAGACACAAGAGATGTACCCTCCAAACCAAAACATTGAAAGATAGCCTTTGTGTAAAAGAAGTCTTCATTAACCCTGTTCAATCCAAAGTTGGCTAAATCAATCCAACAATGGCCAATTGAGGCATTTAATCAAGACAAAATTGATCACTTGAGTAATTTAAAGGTGGGTTTCTTCAAGCCTTTAAATAAGATCCTTCACATAAAAAAACCATGGGAAATTACCATGGGCCCGTAAACCACCAACCATATCTATAACATTGACCTAGGTTTAAAAATAATTAACATAAAAAAAAAAATAATGTCAATTAACAATTAAAATAAAAAAAGATATGTATTAAATTGAAGAAACATAAATAAATTATGAAATAAATCCATATTAAATTTATCTTAGTATTATAGACATCATAACATGTTTTAAGAAAAAAAATAAAATAATAAAATCCAACTCAAACTTAAACAATATTCAAATTTAATTATGATTTGTAAACTTCCATCGATATTCCACTGGAACATTTTGTCACAATAGATCTTGAAATATTCTAAAAATATTTTATTATGTAGGTTTATTTACTTAGATCTCAAATTTATTATTACTAGTTTATTACTCAAATTTATGAAAATAACTGAAATATGTGAAAATGAAAGAAATATCAAAAGAACACACCATCCATACAAAAGAACACAAGATGTATCTTGGGAAACCCAAAATGAGAGAATACCAAGATAAAATGTGAGGCCTATGATTTGCTCTCTTTTCTTCGATTATGAAAATGCAAATACAAAGAAAGGGACACTCACTAAGAAGTTTCATTTTACAACGTGGCTTGAATAGCTAATACACAATCTTCTTGCTTCTCTATTTTTCTCTCAAATCTCACTCTTATATTCTTTTCTCAACTATGGAACAAGTGAAATATTAAACAATGGAATTGTTTCTCCTCCTAGTGGCCTAGTATTTGACATAGCTTGATATCCACCTAAGGTTAGGTTTTTTCATCCTCAACCCTCAATTAGTGAAAATATTTTGGACCTTGTTACTACCGAAAATATCACCCTTGTGAAAATTCCCAACATAGGCTCTAACTTGGGGAAGAAAGATGGGAAATGCACCACTCTCACCTCAGTACAATTTCCCCTTCAATTTAGGCCATCTCCTAGTATCCATTGTGGTTATCCCTAATTAATTAAGTAAACCTCTTAGAAAATTAATTACCATGCAATATTATAATTTACTTCAAGAATACACAAAATTTATAACAACTACATGCACAAGGATTCCAAAAAGTTATTAAATGCTTCAAAGATAGCCAATTATAAAGAATAGCATAAACCACCAATACATTAATTTGAGAAAGAGGGTTAGGAGCCAATGGATATGTACATGAAAATTGATATCGAATACAAACAATGTAAATAACTTCAAATTTTCAGTTAAATGCCTATCACTGAACAAATGTAACCTAAAAGAGGAAAGAACTAATTTTAAGCTACTTTAGGGCACAAAGAGTGTAATCAACTAACATAAATCAATGGTGCAATGTTTGCTTATGTTATCAATCAATTATATGATATAATTAGATGATATAGCAAGGACAAGATTATGGATGTCCAGAACTTATAAATCCATTTTTGTGATCAATTAACATAGAAATTTCATAATGTATTATGTTTTGTTATCATTGTGAAGAAACCATTGAACCATAAGCTACGACTTTGTGTGTTCTCAGGCTGACGACACCTATGGCAAGGAACATGGGGGGTCAAACCCCCCTTCCTTCAAAAATATTATGATGGGGGCAAGTAAAAAAATGAGTATAGAAAACCATGAAGATACTCCTAGACCTAGTGTCTCAACCCAAGGGATGGATAAAACTAATACAGTGGAAGATATATTGATGGTAGATAATATCCTATCCTTGGAGGAGGGACCCAAATGGAAATTAGGTCACTACATTCTAAAGGCACAAAATATACCTAGGTACAAAATATGGTGTGAAAGGGTAAGTATTTATGTTCAATACATGCAAGATCATGAAATAATAGGGAAATTCTTGGGAATATGGCCCATAGAATGAGATCTAGTAGTCTGGATCAATACTCACTAGAAACCCCAGGGTTGATTTAGTATCAAGCTAGGATATAAAGCATTCTTCATTCCCATATTTCATAGTTTATAGGATTATGAGTGTATCTTTGACAATGGGTCATATTTCTTCAGATTGGTTTGGATACACTTGAGATACTGGATAGATAAATTTAACCCTAATAAGGAATACTTCACCTATGCCCTGATTTGTGTTCGGATCTATTCTCTCCCTCAAGAATTCTAGGATAAGGAAATCCTGGCTAGAATCAGAAATACCCTTGAAACCTATGTTAAATTGGTTGAATCCACCAAGAAGGGACGATATATATCACATGCTAGAATTTGCAAATATATGAACGTCTCGTTTCCCATCCGAGATTCAATTTGTATCTCTTATTAGAACATGAAATGGATACAAACCCCATATTATGAGTATATCATGTTTGTATGTCATTGTTGTAATGAACAAGATCATATTTACGAGGAATGTATGCTTCTCAATCCTCTAAAACCTTCAAACGTAGATCCAAAGAACGATGAAGAAGGATTCACCAAAATATTATATCAGAGAAGACCTGGTCACAAGCCCTCCCCTTCAGGCCCAACCAAATCCCCATCCACTAAAAACATCTATGAGTTCCTCAGTTCATCACCTAAAAATTCGATCCCATAACCTTCTTCTTTCCCCTCCCTTTAAGGCTTGAAATCCAAGAAACTGGATGATTCCCTATCCCCTCTTAAACATCCCAAATGACCCAAAACTACCAATGTAGCTTTAGACATGCCCCCACTTGAAGATGTTCTCATGCATAGACCTGTGGTTCTAGATCTATTTCTTTGGTTCTAGACATAGAACCAAAGGACATGGACTTGGAAGGCATATACCTTCATGTAATTATGGAAGATTTTCAATCTCAGATAAGCTCTACAAAGAAAATCCAAAGGATCTCTTGGACTGCATCTTCAATCAAGTTCATCTGTGGCCTTGGGATTCCAATCCAACAGGCCCAAGATGCCCAATAAATTCCCTAAGGATGAAAAGCATAAAGGCTACAAGTCCAATATTCATTTGATCCAGGTGGACATCGGTGGCCACCCACCTATTCCATTGACACAAAGCCCAATTTCCATTTTGGCAATTTTTTTCTAGCTCTTCGGGTCATAAACGTTCGGGGTTGTTTTGAGGCCCTAAACAACATTTTTTTGGCCCGCCAAAGTCCCATTGTAGACGAAGTCAAATTTTGATGGAAAAATGTGTAGTCCTATGATATACCTTTCCAATGAGCTATCGTGCACCTAAAACATAAGTGATATGTAGAAGTTACAACCCGAGGTAGTTGATGTAACAACTTACCCTGTCGAGGCCCACATGACTTTTGGTGCTTCATCTCCTACGGTTAAGTTTTTGGATGTTTAGGGTTTTATCATTTATGATTTATGTCAAAAATTCCTTTGGAGCCTCATTATAGCCAACTTCTTACGAATGAGTGTAGTTGACACATCTCGTCTTAGAGATAAGCGACCGCCATTCTAGTTAGCTTGTGTGTTATTGCATTTTATAGTCTTTTGTATTCCAATTATTAATAGAATCCTAGATTTACTGTATTATTGTGTTCCTTTCCATATCTCTGTGTAATTATTTTTTATATCTATGTTTTATTTCTCCCTTCGTATCAGGTCTACTTTGTGTCGTCCTCAGTTCATGTCCCCGACGAGGTCAGTGTATAGAGAATTAGGTGTCGAGCTTGTATCTCTTAAGTAAAAATATCTCATACACCCAAGTGATATTCCATGGTAGAATAAAAGAGGGACGGTGAGATAGGATATCCTTTCAAATTGTTGCTTGAGGAATCCCTCGTGTGACAGAGGAACGAGATGATAGATAGTTCTGCCCAGATCCTTTGAAGGCTGCTAGAAACAACATAGGCACCTTCAACTACAAATCACTTTGGAGGTGAAACATCGTTTAAGGTATAAGTTGACTTTGATATTCCTTTATTTCAATTCCAAATACATGTTAATGCTTTGGAAAAATGGTTAAATATGTAAGAGGGTTATATCGTCATCCACAATTTTTACAACAATGAAAAAATCACCTTTGTGCTCCTTAAGGTCCTTCCCCATGTCATATATTGGTGGGATACTTATTGTGAGAAACATGTCGAGGATGAGTCTGCAATTTTTGGGCCAGGACCCACTTCGACGATTTTTGTTGATACTCTCAAGGAACAATATTACCCTGTGGGAAGTTATGATGACCAGTACATGAGATGGAACACACTACGCCAATAAAGGGGCCAAACAACTTCAGAGTTCACAAATAATTTTCATACCTTGTGCACAAAGATGGGTATCAAATAATCTGAGCAACATATGGTCCTAAAATACCATGGGGCTCTACACTAGTACATCCAAACCGAAATGGAGTTTTTGGACATCTTTTCATTAGGAGCCGCTTATCGATATGCTATCAAAATCGAGTATAAATTCAAGCAGAAGAACAAGTGGGGGTTCGGATATACAAATCCACAACAACCAAACTATGGTAAGGGTGGCCCTAACCCCAAGACCAAAGGACAGAGCAAGGATGGCCAACCCCAGGATAATGAGCCCAAGCCACCAACAAATAAGGGTAATGGGAAGTTAAACAAGGCCACTGGAAAATGGTGTGAGTTCCACAAAATCCCTTGGGACAATACAGATTAATGTCACTCCAAACAATCATTTTTGGTTGAGACAAAATACCCAAGGTTAGATGCTAACTCAGAATTTGATTCTGAGCCAGAAAATGGAAGGAATATCATTGATGTAGAACCTAGTGTCACCATCGCTACCACAAAATTCCATCTAGAGGAACCGGAGGAGACTAAATAAGGGTAGCATCTTTTCCACTCATAGATGTGGGTGAAGGGAACCCCACTCCATTTCATTGTTGACGGTGGTAGCTGAAAGAACTTGATATCAAAAAAGGTTGTCGAGAGGTTGAACTTGATAATGACATAGCATCCTTATCCATACATCATCGATTGGCTCAACCAAGGACAAGACATCCACATCAACAAAAAATATTTCCTTCACTACGACATCAAACCCTTCAAAGACGAGGTATTTTGTGATTTTACCCCACTTGAATTTTGTGATGTTTCGCTAGGAAAACCATATATGTGGAAATTTCATGATGTTTATTAATCTAGGCCCCGTAGTGTCATTATTACTTTGGGATAACTCTACAGGGTACTAAAGGCAATCCCAAATACGGTGGTCTCTTTGATCTTTGTGAACCAATGCAGAAGGTGGTTTCTCAGATCGAGAGATTTTTCCTCTCTGTGGTTTGATCGGAAGCTGATCGGAAGGTCACTGCAATCGCCAAAACCTCTACACAAGGTCTCTCTTCCCAACAACAATAAATGGACAAAATAGTCAAGGGGTACAAATGAATATTTGCCTCACCTATTGGGGTTCTTATGCACTCTTAGGTAAAGCACCCAATCGATCTGACACCTAATTCCCTTCTTCTTAATGACCATGTATACAGGAATTATGTACTAAAGAATGAATAAATTGAATGTTGGATCCAAAATTTAATTTTGAATGGCCACATTAGACCCATCTCCTCACCTTTCAGGAGCCTAATTGTTTTATTATAGAAGAAGGATGGGATATGATGAATTTCTATTGATTATTGAGCCCTAAACAAGATCACAATCAATAACTGGTACCCAATTTCCTACATTGATGATATTCTTGATCAACTCAAGCAAGCTAAGTTTTTCAGTAAAATTGATCTAAATTTAGGTTACCACTAGGTGTTGATTGAGCAAACTGATGTGTGGAATATAGCTTTCAAGTCCAAAGAAGGCCTCTTTGAGTGGTTGTTCATTCCTTTTGGCTTGACTAATTCCCCAACCACATTCATGTGAATGATGCATGATATATTACGACCATTCACAAAATCATTTGTGGTTGTATATTTGGATGGCATCCTCATCTTCGACCAAAATTGGGACGAACATTTGGAGTATATTCAATAGGTATTGGGAACCCTGTGAGAGAACAAGTTATATTCCATGTTGGAGAAGTGTTCCTTTGGCATGCATATAATCCAATATTTTGGATACATTGTGGATGCAAAGGGTGTACATGTGGATCCAACCAAGATCCAAGTCATCTGCAATTGGTCGGCCCTGAAAACAATGACTGTGCTTCGTAGCTTCTTGGGCCTTGCTAACTTATATCGACGGTTTGTGTTGGGGTTCTCTCATATCACTTGAGCCCTAAGCTAAGTGACCAAGGGTGGCATGAAGGACACATTTGTGTGGTCTACGCCCCAACACAAAGTATTCAAGGATCTGAAATCTCATTTTTTCTCAATACCAGTCCTCATTCTTCCAGACCTGCAACAACCATTTGAGATTGAGATAGATACTTTAGATTATTCTATCGGTGCATTCCTCACTCAGAAGGGTCATCTGGTAGCATATCATAGTGAAACTATATATTCTATTGTTTGAACATACCCCACCTATGGCAAAGATATGTACTCCATTGTGCAAGAATCTCAATAGTGGAAGAATTACATTATGGGGAAGGAAACGATCATCTGCATTGATCACATGCCTCTACAATTCATGCAGACACAAGGAAAGTCACAAAATGACCACCATCAGAAGTGGTCCACCTACATGCAACAATTCCACTTGAATATCAAGTAAGAGAAGGGTAGCACCAACCATGTCGCATATTTCCTCAGTCGACCCTCGATGGTAGTTCTAACCACAGTTCTCAACTCCTGTGGACATGATACATATAAATGGACATAATTATACACTAATGACTCTAACTTTTCTACTATCTATCAGACATTGAGCACGAGAAAAATAGTTCCCAACTTTCATCTCCATGATGGGTTATTATTCCATTTGAGCCACCTTTGTGTTCCTTCCAACGAGTGTGCAAATATGATCTAAGAAACTCATTATAGTTTGGAAGTGGGACAGTTTTGGGTAGAAAATATAGTGGAAGTATTTCAGAATCATTTTTATTTGCCGAAGCTTCGACAATATGTTCACAAGTACATCAGGTCCTACATTACCTGCACCATTTCCAAGCTCTTCTTCACAAATGTTTGGGTTCATTTTGGGTTACCACAAACTATTATCTTCGATCAAGAAAGTAGGAGTTAGATTGTGAAGGAAAAATGTGTATTCCTTGGATAGAACTTTCCAATGGGATATCATTTTCCTAAAAAAAAGATCATATGTAGAATTTACGACCCTAGGAAGTTGATGTACGAACTCACCCCTTCAGGACCCATGTGACTTTTGGCACTTCATATCCTAGGGTTAGGTTTTTGGATGTTTAGTATTTTTGCATTTATGATTTATGTCAAAAATTCCTTTGGGTCCTCATTGTAACCGACTTCTTCTGAATGAGCGTATCTGACACATCTCTTCTCAGAGATAAGCTACCACCATTCTAGTTAGCTTGTGTGCTTTTTCATTTTATAGTCTTTTGTATTCCAAACAATTATTAACAGAATCTAATATTTACTGTATGACTGTGTTCCTTTCCATATCTCTGTGTAATTCTTTGTTATATCTATGTTTTATTTCTTCCTTTATATCATTCCTAAAATAATTTGAATAATGAGTTGCTTCAAGAAATCAAAGATATAATGGTCAAATATTGATAGATCACATTGATTATAGATACGTTACAACCCTCCTCCAAACCAATTTATCAATGAAAATGATCTCTTGGAATATTAGAGGCCTAAACAACAAGAGAAAGAAGAAACTCTTGCAAAAGAAGGTAACTACTAAGTGTCTAGATATTTTTCTTCTTTAAGAAACCAATTGCTCCAATTATTTTTTAGATAGCATTTCCAAGAAAATTTGGAAGGAAGGGATATTTATTTCCTTGGATGCCAAGGGTATGACTAGTAGGATTTTCATTTCATGGAATCCAACCACAATCATTTTGGATAATTTCTTTGCAACACCTCAAAGTCTTACAACCCGCTTAAAAACAATTGGAGCTTAGATGTTTCTATTTATTACCAATGTATATGGCCCTCATCATCTAAAGGGAAACGAGACTTTCTCAACTCACTTCAGGGTTTGGAGGAAAATTTTGGATCTAACTTTTGGATACTAGGAGGAGATTTCAACATGATGGATTCATTTGATTAGAAAAAAGGTTGGATATGCAGACTTGAAGGGGATAGTGAGTCCTTTACCTCCTTCATGCAAAACAAAAATCTCATTTACATCGACACTATCAATAGAATTTACAATTGGAACAATAGACAAGGGAGAAATAAACATATTTCCTACAAAATTGATAGGTTCCTTGTCTCAGATTCGTTAATTCTCTCTATGAATTAGATGGAGGCCACCAATCTGCTAGCTATTGACTATGATCATTGGTCCATCAGTCTTTCTATTGAGGTACAACATACCCTGCATAAGAGGCCATTCTGGTTTGAAAAATTCTATCTCTCACACCCATACATTCAAGAAAACATCCATAGATGGTGGTAGGAGGTTGATATGGATCAAAGAACTCTCATGTATCACTTTCAACAATGACTAAAGTCCCTAAAATCCCATCTTAAAATATTTAATAAATAGATATTTGGTAATATTTTTCAAGAGAGAAAAAAGTTGGAGTCTCCAATAGAATAATTATAGCAACATGCCATTGACCAAGGATAGACTAAGGATCCTATAAATAAGGAGAAACATATAGCCATCCAGCTAGAAGAAATATATTGTCAAGAGGAAATCCTTTGGAGACATAAATCTGGAGTTCAATGGCTGAAATAATGGTAACACAACTGTAAATTATTTCACCTCTCCATGGTCTAGAGGAGGCAATAAAACCGCATCACCCAAATCAATATGGCTCAAGGTAATAAGCTAATTGGTCATAATGATATTGAGAAAGAACTCACTACTTATTTCAACACTCGATTATCTGAACTTATTCCAGATAGATTTGAAGCTATCTATCCATCACTAGAAACATACAAAAACTTGTCTTTGTAGATCATAATGAATGCTTGATGTGACCAATTTCTCTTCAGGAGGTAGAAGAATTAGTCATGAGCCTAACCCCTGGAAATTCCCTAGGTCCGAATGGGTTCACCTATGACTTGTTTGATCATTGCTAGTCTATTTTCAAACTAGATGTGTGGGCCCTTGTAGCAAAATCCCAAAGGATATCAGGCGTCCTCTCGGATCTTAATGCCACATTCATCACCCTTATCCTAAAGGAATCACAGGCCTCAGATCCCTCCCAGTTTAATCCAATTTCCCTTTGCAAATTAATCTATGAAATTATAACTAAGGTCTTGGCCTCTTGGATAAAACCCTTTATGCCTCTCTTGGTGGGTCCGGACGAGTCAGGTTATGTGGAAGGAAGGAAAATCCTAGACTACATTATTATGGAAAATGAGGTGGCCCACTCTCTAAAATCTTCCATATCTCCAGGTATTCTCATCAAACTTGATATTTAAAATGCATTTAACAAATTAAGTTGGTAATATATCAAAGAAAATTTTCTTACCTTTGGATTGCATCCACACTAGGTCAATTGAATCATCCAACTCATTTCCTCTTCCTTTTTTTTCTTATTATAAATGTCTCTCCTTCTCCCCACCTTTCACGCATATCGAGGAAAAAACAAGGTGACCCTCTATATCCCTTCCTTTTCATCTTGATGGAAGAAGGTCTTAGTCGAAGCATCAAATTATCCATTTAGTATAATATCTTGTAAGGGCTCTCCTTGCATGGCTCCTCCACCCCTATTTTTCAAAATAATTTTGTAGATAATACTATTCTAATGGGGATGCCTACTACCATGGAAGCTAGGGCCTTTAAGCGAATTATGGATTACTTCATGGAAGCCCCTAGAACTTCCATCAATCTCCTTAAATATCATATTTTCTTCTCTAATTCAGAATTCTTTTCCAGTGTCACATCCACCACATTATTGGTTTTACTTAGAGATCCCTTCCATCCAAATACCTTGGTGTCCCTCTCCTGGAATCTACTACTCACAATTTATCATGGCTTGATCTTCTCTCACGCTTGCAGAAAAATATCTCAAGATGGACCTTCATAGCCCTCAATATTATTGGATTCCTTATCCTCCTCAAATATCTCCTCGATTCCATCCCTTTATATCTCTTCTCTATCCTTGATACCCGTAAACATATCATAAAATCCATCAAATCCCTTCAGAGAAAATTCCTTTGGCAAGAAAAAGGAACCAATAGAAAATGGGTCTTGGTTGCTTGGAACACCCTCTAGACCCAAAAGCTTCCTAGTGTACTTAGATTGCATGATCCTGACCTACTCAATGGAGTACTTGGATCCAAAACCTGGTTGAGATGGCTGCAAGGAAAATGCGGTCAATGGTGCACCCTATAGAAGAATAAATATGCTCCTCACATTAGTCCCATAGAGCTCATTCAAATGATGGCATTTCAGTTATGTTCTATTATCTGGAACATATTCTGGAAAAAACAATATCTCATACAGGACCACTACTTATGAAATATTAGAGATGGATATTTATCTTAATTCTAGGAGGACTCATGGAAAAAAATGTCTAAACTTCAAAACCATATTTATCTCCTCCCTCTTAAATAAGGGTTGGTGGAAGTAAATGGGAGAATTATGCATATTTACTGGCAACAAGACCTAGACTCAGATTTGCGGAGGGAATGGTTTTATGAGAAATATTATCCTACAGACAAACTATGCTCCCCTTTGAAGAAATACCCCTATCTTTGGTCCAAAGACATAAGTAAACAAATGGTTGTTAATGTACCTATAGATCTAACTCAATCAATCAATAAAGAGAGAAGAATAATGTGGCCTATCTTGTTGTGATGTTCATCCTCATTTCTCCAATCCTTGGGATTGATCTCCAAGATCCTCAACGCAACTGAGGTTCTGCAAAGACTAGAGAAGGTGATATTCCTCCTACTCTATATGTTTAGACAAAGCAGATCTATCTATGAAGATTGAAACGAAAATAGAAAAGAAAATGTTGAACACGTGAACTTGAAGGGAATAAGCCAAGTTAATATTAATTGGAAAGCCAAAGAAGGCACTTAAAAATCATGCTTGATGATGGAGTAATCTTATCCAATCTCTCCTCATCCAAACCTTGCATGAAAACCTTGAAATCAAAATGATGATGCTTCCCCAAAGAATCAAAGGTTTGATACCTTTAATCTCCTCCTTCTTTCACTTTAGAAATACCTTCAATATATAGGTTTGAGAGGCTACAAACACCATGATATAATGAAGGAAATGGTTGGGGATATGGCCCCTTAAGGTTGGTATTTGATCTTAATATGAAGCCGTAGTATAGGAGTCGACCACAACAAACCTCATTCCAAGAGAGTTGGCCCTTAGGAAAAGGAGCAAGATCCCATGATTCGCTCTAACTAGACTGGTTCCCTCCCTAGTGAGAGAATGAGTTCCATGGCTCCCCCTTAGTATGGACAGAGGAGCATTTCCCCCCCCCAACATGGGTAGGGGAGAGCCACCCTTCTAAAATGCCCAAAATTGGTCAAATTTTCCAAGAAAAATGTGTGTTTTTGTTGTCAGATGATAGGAATTCTTTTTCCAACATGACTTAGGGATTGTGGAAAAACATTTCAAGGTATCAACGATTTGTGACACTTAGAAAAGAGAATGTGACACTTGGTAAGGTGAATATGACACTTGATACATTGCATGCGACACTTTCCAAGGTGCATATGTCACTTTGCAACACTTACGACACTTAGGGTGTGACACTTAAGTGTGACATGTTGGCATGTAACAAAAGGCACCTCAACCTAGATCATATTCATCTCCACCATAGACCATCCTTAGGCTTGATTCAAAAGGAGATAAAGATTCATTAAGTATGGTTTTCAAGGATTACTCCCTTAAAGCCCAACATTCTCTTTTGCAGAAAGAAAATATTTGGAAAAGCATATGGGTAACCAATTTATGGCCTAAATTGGATACCTTTTTATGGTTGGTAGCTCATAGAAATATTCCAACTTGGGATAACCTCCTTCACAAAGGATTTTCATGGCCCGGCTTTTGCATAATGTGCAGGTAGGATAATGAGACAATGGAACATCTTCTCAAACAATTTAATTTTAGCTAGAATATGTGGGATCAAGGACCAATATCCTTCCATAAATTAGATAAAAAGAATACTATATTAGGATAACCATATCTTATTGGAATAGTCAAGGATTCAAATTCTCTCTACTAAATCCGATTTGGCATCTCTTCCCCAGTTTTCTTCTATGGGAGACTTGGAAAGAATGTAATAGGAGAATTTTCAAAAATGAGTACCTACCTCCTTCTCTAGTATGGACTCGAATCCAGGAGGATATCATGGAAATCATTTTGGTTGAAAAATAGTATGAGGATGATTTAGAGTGTAAGGATCCAGAGAGAGGGATCCTGCTCAATTGGATCTCTCCTTCCTCCCTTCCTTCTCCTACACTCTCCAAGTCCAACGCCCCCACTATATCCATCCCCAACTCTGGGTATCCTCCCCCCATAGGTTTTTTTAAGCTCAATTTTGATGGGGCCTCCAAAGGTAATCAAAGTTTGAATGGATATGGTGGAGTATTTAGAGATGATTCTCAATGAATTCTAAGAATTTATACTAGTTTCATTGGATCTAACTCCAACAATGCAACATAAATTTGGGCACCAATATATGGATTGAATATTTCTTACTGACATCAATTCCATAAGATGATGATGGAGCACAACTCACAACTGTTCATTAATATTATCACTAGACTTTGAAATGTTACAAGACCGTTAAAACACTCAGTCAATTGGCATCTTGAATCTCTTATTGAACTTCTTCACTCAAAAATAAAATATGTGAGAGGGCTTGTAATGTCACATGTAAAAAGGGAAGACAATAAGGCCACATATTGTTTATATAATAAGGGAATATCCAAACCTTCATCCCTTAGGGATAGTGGTTGGTCATTGACTCAATGTGATCCTTTGGCTCATTGTTTCTCTTTCCTAGCTCAACAAGATTGGAATCACTTAGATTGGGTGTTAAATGGACCAAAAGGCCGAGGGGAAGTGCCACATGGCATGGAGATGGGACTAGAAGTATGTATGAGGGTTTTATTTTCCATAGCATTTCCTCCCTCCACCTCAGTAAGACACACAACTCATACATCACATGAAATGGGTGATGTAAATGAGATCATGTTGAGTTAGAAAGATGAGCGATCAATGCAAGTTGTGGAGGAATATGTTGGGATGGTTTAGGTGACTAATAATTTTGATGCATAAGTTAATGGACATGGGTGAATGGTATTTCCCTGTTCTATTCCTCATCATGTACATGCATGGGAAGGATTTAGCGATTGGGTTTCGACAAATGCGATATTTTATCTAGTGGTTTAGGCAGTTGTTATTTGTTGTTGATACTGCCTTGTTTTCATGGAGAGTGTAGTGGATATTGGGTAGACTATATTATAGCTAGTTGAAAACCTACAACAGGGGAAGAATGAAACCACACAAGCACAAGAGTGAGGATAACCAAGAGAATAGGTCACGGGCGATCATGGATACTGAAGATTCTACAAGAAAATATGAGGAGGGAGTTGACACAATGGATGTAGAGGAAATACAAGCTCTAGATAGTGAAGTAAAATATAGGAGGGCTTGGATGGATAATTAGGAGGAGGAAAAATAGGTGGGAGACCTGGTCCCTAATGTATGATTCACTAGGAAGAGGGAGACACCATTTTTGAGAATGATTGAATTATATTGGCATGTGAAAACTATGATTTACAGGGTAGGGCTCCTCTTGAGTAGGACATTCAGATTTTGAAGCAAAGTATGGAATCAATAGAGAGGAATTCCATCCTACTCATCACTTGTGTTTCATGTCTTGTAAATAATCAAGGATGAGTCTTTTATATTGTTAAAGGTAAGTATTATCCTATCAACTCCAAGGCCTCGTCGAATTTGTCACCCTCAGTAGCCCCCAAGGTTCAAGTGCTTGATGAATAATGAAATATGCATAGGTCATTATTTTTTTATTCTATAATTATTATTTTTTTTGTTTTCAAGTTTCAATACTCTCAATTCAGACTGGTTAGAAATATTTTTTCAGACAAAGTAGGATAGTAATGATATTTTTGAAAGTTTTATTAGTTGGCCTAGTTTCCCTTTGGACAGGACAACAAAATATGGGTCATTTTCTACATACAATATTATGGATGAATGACATAGATATATGCATGTATATTTTCCGCTTTATAAATATAAATTCTCATCTTACTTACAAAAAAAACATAGAAATTTCATATTCAAAGTAAAGAGAAAACCATCCAAGAGAAAGATAATCCACTCATGAACAATATGTCTTTGATGATTTTATTAGGGAAAGATATATTCTATGAAATAATAGCCTAGTAAATTTTATAATCAACTTATAAAGATATATAACAATGAACAAAGCAAGAACTTGACAAATATCTGGTGAACCCCCTTAGGGTTTTCAATGTTAGCAGTAGAATTCACCAACAAAATCTCTAAGTAAAAGATAAGCAATTAAAACTACTTTAGAGACCAATTTCACCACTAAATACGCAATATAAAATTATATTATAAATATAGAAATAAAATATATGCAAGGAGTGGGTAAAATTGAACCTTTAAGAACCAAAACCTAGCCTTAGGGTTTCTCCAAACTTCATATTTTTATTATTGTTATGTATTTTCTAGATTTAAAAGTCCTGAAATAAGCCCACACAATGTTAGATAAAACATTGAAGCACATTTATATATGATTTTCTTGCCTTATTAGGGTTAGAGATGAATAGTTAAGGACAATCCCTTAATAAAAACAAGTTTAGAAAAATGTAATAAAACATTAGTTTTGGACTAAACTTGCAAAGAAATCTAAATTAAGATTCTTCATTGATTTTTCACCATTATATTTCTTTCTAAAAAAATATTTTGGATTTTTATCATTTTTTGGTTGGTTTTTGAAAGAATACAAGTGTCTTATTCCCACTAGGGCTTATGGGGTAAATAAGTATTCCCCTTTAAGGATTGGTCATTCTTATCTTAAATAATATGGTTAATATATTACAACCACTAAAATAATCTTGTATCTAGTCAAGATAAGGTATGAACACCAAATCCCTATAATAATGGATTTTGAAAGGGTAAGACCTTCACCAAAAAGATCAACTATAACTTGAATAAAATACTTAAAACCCTTGCCAAGGATCTAAGAGGGAAAATGAAGCAAAGGATTGAGAACTTACCTAAGCTAAAAAGAGAAGAAGGAAGGAACAAACCCTAAAACACATTCTCTCAAAGTGTTATAGTAACCCTTCAATTGATTGATCTTGAAATCTAGTAGAAGTATTAAACTATCACAACAAATATTGGATGCACCAGGAATAAACCAAGAAAGAGAAAGATCCAAGAATTAACACCAAAATATCAAATAGGTATTTCTTCAAAAAACTGTATTCTCAAATGATATCCAAAAACAAAAACAAAACGGAATGAGAGGATAACCTTTATTTATAGATGAGTCTTTTACATCCTTGTCATTGTTTATTGCTTTCTAATCTCCCTAAATTTATCCTAGGATATCTACAAAAGCTAATTGTAATCCACATAATGAAGGAGGCTAAGTCAAGATACAAGTAAAACATACCACACGCACATAAAAACATCAAGAGAAGGGGATCGTCCCATAAAAGATAATTTGACTTGGTGTAGAAGCTCAAAGTTCCCTTGAAACATTATAGTGCAAGCCTCAAATCATGGTGTGGAATCCTTTCAAGAAAATAATAATCCAACATCTAGCCTCCAAAGGTGGAACAACCTCATGGAATAAGTGAAAATACCCTCAAATGATAGACGAATCCTCTAATTATGCTATAAATCCTCAAAAGATGCCTCTAAGATATGACCATGTCCATATCTAAAGAAACGATGCCTGTAAAAAGCATGGAAATTGGCCCTTCAAGTAAAAATGGGTCATAAGACCCCCAACATATAGTGTGAAGTTCAAATGAATGAGATCATCCCTCACATCAAGTAATAAATAGCTCAAAATATGATGAATGAGGAGAGCACTCTAGCATCTTTGTTGTGGCATGAAATCAAGTGGCCCATGCAAGTGTAAATAGCTCTAAAGTACCTTGAATGATGCAAATGGTGCCTTGGTATATGTGTACTTCCTTGAGATATGTGAAACTACCTCAATAAATGTGAAACTAAGTGATCATCTACATAATTAACTCCAAGAGTAGAAGGCCGAAGTGTGACGAATACATAAGATGGGGGTCCATTATTATTTATAATATAAGTGTGATATAAATAGGTATTACAATGTTTACAACATTATCAACACTTTTACATTACATTCAAAGAAGCAAGAGAGACTAGAGCTTCCCCTAGATCATGTGTCCTAGTAGATCCATCCCAAGAGCCTCTCATGCCTACCCAAGTCATAAATGACCAACATGATGGTGATTTACTACCACCAAGGGATATTTATTTGGAACCATAATAGCAAGGAATATCTAGAAATGGGGACTAAAATGATGGGTCGTGACTAACCACAAAGGGTCTAGAGATACCTCCTAGGTCCCACACTAATACATAGATCATCTAAGCATCACCCAATAAAATACATGAGTACAAATATAACCACACTTTTGGCTCACCATGATACAATAATAATACATATAATATATACTCATATGGTGGACCAAATATGGAGAAAAGGATACACGCTGCAGTAAAGTGAATTTGAGGTGTAACAACTGGATCCAACTCAGGGACATATGCTCATCTCAAGAATGCATGAGAACTCTAGAATTTCCAAAACCTATAGACCCAAAACATTATCACCGAATGGATGTCAAATGTAGGGGAGGGGTTAATACACAAGTGTATTTTCCCTTTCCTAAGATAGAAATAAATCCATGAATAAATGAAATATAACTAAGGACATGTTAGTTGCACTTAAATCTCAAAGAAAATATGTACATGTTAGCCACATCTTAATTTTATTCTAAACAAAAATGAAAATGAAAAAATAAATAAAATGAACACACAAGTAAGAAAGGGTAAGAAACTTACTATAGTACAATGATTCCCCATGGAATCATATATTACCTTGATAGAACATATTGAAAACTTTCCCATTTATGGGCAAAGGAAGTTGCTCACCATCCAGATGAATAAAATAGAAATAATTGTTACCTTTCGAGAAACTTCTCAAGTGATCCTTCTTGCTAAACTTTGTCTTTGTATTTTCCTAACTCCTTTCCAGATGATCAATGGAATGTCTTTTATTCTCATCAAGCTCAATCAAATAGTTGATTATGCTTTTCACTACATCTTAGTTGGATGAGAACTATTTCATTATCTTTTAGATTAAGATTTTTGAGTGAATTGGAAGAGTAACTTCCATCTTGTATACTAACTCAAATGGGATATTTTTGGTAGAATCTTTCATGGTTATCCTATCATCCCATAGAGTGTACATATTTACTATACCAACTTTTCTTGTTAACACCCACAATACTCTTGATGATGGTCATGAAATTATTGTTACTTGATTGTGTGATGCCATTTCATTCATAGTAATAGTTGGAGGACTGGGATAGGAAAATTCCATAGTCGAAAAAAAGGTTGATAACTCTGAAAAACTAAAATTCTTAGAATTGTCAACGATGATATTTTATAGAAATATAAAATGAGTTATGATCTTTTCTTCCTAAAATTCCATGAATAGATTATCAATGGCCCTCTTAGTTGATACGGCTTCAACCCACTTGGTGAATTATCTATAGCCATACGAATCCACTTATGACCATCACTAGAATTATCTTTAAACTCTCCAATAAAATCAAGGCCTCATTTTTGGAAGGGTTTTTCCATTATGACTAGATGCAAAGGTAGGGATACCATATTTTTCTTTCATGTGAATATGACAAGGTTAAAATTATCTCACAAAATTGTGGACATATGAAAATATATTTGGCCAATATTAATCACGTATTAAAATATTGTGGGTGGTGGTTCTTGTTGCAAGATGTCAACCACATATCCCCTTATGAAATCCATCCATTAACTTCTTATATTCTTCAGGGTATAAACATGTGAGAATCATTCCATTTGTATTTATCCATCCAAATCCTTGGTTGATGAAACAAAACATGTAGGCATTTTGTATTAAAGATAATATTTTGTGATACCATAGCTGATTTGAACTTGTAATTTTTTAAGGTAATAAATGTTATCTACATACCAATCATGGTGTTCCAATTTTTCCAACATTGCTAAGATCATATGGAAACTATCTTATTTCATTCCAAGAGAAACTCCATTTCCCCCATCCATCATCTGGGATAATCCTTGTCCCTTAATTAACTTGGTAGGCCCGAGATCCCTCCTTCATCCCTACCATGACTTGAAGATTGAGCCTCATTTTCCTCTCTTCGTTTATATTATGGCCACATATCGTGGGGGTTCCTGTAAACATTTATAGTTTCTTAATGGTCACCTATGCATTTGTTGCTCATGTCATTCCTCTCATCATTACGTTTTTTTTTCCTTAATCTCACTTATCTATATGCAGTATCCCTGACCATCTGCCTCTTGAATTATTTGGCCTCTGTTTTGCATCCACCTACCCAGGGAGAGAACAACTGATGTGAGTGGATCTCACTTTCCTATACCATTTTCATTCATTTTTCTTAGTTCTATTCCATGTGCTTGGACCATAGGATTATTTTGTTAAGACACTTGTTCTCTCTCATCAAGTATACTTTTATCTCTTTTTCGGACACGTAAAAGGACACAAAAAAGGTACTGAGAATATAGCTTGAATCATTCTTTCGAGTTCATTATTATCCCCATTTTGTGGACAACTAAGGAGATTATGTCTCGAGGCCCTTAGGTTGCATATATGGAGTTCCAAGAGACTACATGACTAGTATTACCCTTTTTCACAAATGGAAAACCCACTCACCACCACAGATGGTCACAGTTTTTCAAATGACATCCACCACACCAACTGGCTTCTGAAAGCAAATGGGCCTTGATCCATGAGGTACAATTCAATATTATGGTGAGCATAATTTAAATATTTAATCTATTTGATTATGTTGTATCTTATATGGTCTATATTTCATGATATATGCTTAGACATTATGCCTTTTCCTTGCTTCACCTTGGTGGTTGAAACTGTGCCCTAGTAAGTGGTTTTCCTTTGGGATGGGTTTGCTACCGGGAATTGCCTTAATGATCCATCATACCATTCCCAACCATAATTACCACTTTCCATCATTATTCTCCTCTGTTTCCCCAAGAAGGGGTTGTCCCTCATTCTATGGGAATTAGGGGATAAAGGCCTAGAGGGGTTGATATTGGATAAAAGATAAAATACTTATATGAACCTTCTACATGCTTGTCCCAGGGATCACCCAAGAAAGAAAATAAACACTATCTTTGAGAAAATGGGACCCACAATATAATAATGAATGCTTGAAAGGTTAGTTGAAGGATAGGAGGTCTCATCATGAGCCTACCTATAATGTCCATGAATATCTATTGGTATGAAATCACCATCATCTGGTCACCAAACCAGGGTAATGACTCTCAGTTGCATGGCTGAGAGAAAGGGGGTTTCATCATGAGCCAACCTTCTCATTTCCATTAGGTGTTTGTGGGTGACATTTCCAGCATCTGGTCACCACGCCAGGTTAGTGACCTTCAACCTCCCCTTATTCTGTATTGAAATAAAATAAATAAATAAATATAAAAGGAAATTGATGGGCTTGGAAAAATTTCATTACGGACAAAGGTACCACACACCCTCTACAAAGGCACCCATGAATGAGACACTGCGACCCCTTGTATGTCATGAGACCTATTCCCATTGAGTCTTGGCCCCAAACACCTCATACACTTTACATGGCTTAGACAGGGACCTCTTGGAATCTCTCCTTGACCTAGGGAAATATCTACCCAATAGGACACCTTGTCAACCCTCCCATATTTAAGCTTGGAAAGTCGCATAGTGCCTTTTAGTTGTTAATTGTTTGATATAGTAATATTTGATGCACATGTTTAGATGTCTTATTTATTGATTGGATTCACTTATCATGATTTTATGACTTGATATTCTTGGAGGGCATGCTCATTTGTCTTTACAAGACCCAGTTGGTGGACAATTTTGGGAGAATAAGCCTAGCTTGGGATTCCATGGGGCTACAATCCCATAATTTGGATGTTAGGGGCCCGCATGATAGATCATAGAGATCATACTTGGATGGCCTTGATGATGACTTGGATGACCTAGCCTAGCCCTCACTTCCCAAATGATTTTCCTAGGAGGGGAAAAATGTTCTAATTTTGATCTTGACGTCATGCTTTTGGGGGCTAGGGCATGGTGGTGAGGTGCCACTCTTTTGACACATGGATGTTTGAGGAGGAGAAGGTTATTCACCATTATGATATTTATTATATGCTTGACATGTGGCATTTGGAGGCCTATCCATGCTTNNCCAACACCAATGACTTCCTCAAAGTGGAAAAACGTCCCCTAAAGGGGTGATGTCCTCCTAAATTAGGGTTTAATTT